>NMUG010001505.1:0-17754 GCA_002855965.1 Monotropa hypopitys | reverse complement strand
AGACCTACTTTTGGAATGCCTTGGTGTTTGTCCGGTGTAGTGTTGGTTATTGTGCTATGAGTTGGGAAAGTGGCTTGAGGATTTTGGTTCTCTTTGAGGCGTTGAGGTGATAGCTTATGTGTGACCATCTTGTGGTTCTTCCTGGAAGTAGTATTTGGGTCTCTTGCCTTGTTGGATAATGATGCGGAAAGAAAATGGTTTTGGATGGAGAGATAGAAGCGCAGTGACCTTGCTTGGTGACTTAGAGTTTGGGATGCGGATTTAGTTGAAGTCATGAATTTGGAAGAGATGGAATAAGTTGGTTGATGGATTGAAATATCGTGTGTTTGCTTGGGATTTAAAGATCAGAGTTAAAGTGGTTGTCTCATTTCGGTATAAGGTTATAGGAGGTGAATAGTGGCTTGGTTGATTTCTTTGCTTCGTCTTGGTTGTGGAATGTGGTTGGCCGTGTGCCTTTCTCGGTATGTTGAATCCTCCTTTGTTTAAACTTTGCGGGATCGGTGAGTGGATGTCGTTCCTTAGTTGCTTGTTGACTCTTCTTCTCTCGTAGGTTGATTTGCTTGATCGATAGACTCTACCATCTCCGTTGGTAATGTTGTTGCGTGCGTTCGTGCCCTATTCTAGTCGTCACTAGGATCCCCTAATTCTCTGGACGTTGCGATTGGCTTTTGCCATCTTTTTGTCGACTGTTCGTGGTACGTCTACTGCTGTGGCGCTTGTAATAGCGGTAATGCATTGTACGTCTCACGCGTAGTGATTTATCTGCTTCGTAGGACTTGTTTTCGGGAATCGTATCCTTGTTTGGCACACTTTTGTCTTGCGGGTTGCCTTCTTGCGTTCGTTCTTGTTCGCCGCGTCCTCGTGCGAATCCAGATTGTTGTTGTATTTGTTAGCGTCGTGTCCTTTTGCGATTGGACACTCTTGTTCTGCGATGTTGTCTCTCTTTGGAGATTGTTGGAGAGTGTATTGTGGGATTGGTTTGTGGTTGGTGTGATCAGTGAGACGAGTTTACTTTGTGTTGTGCAGCTGTGTTGTGAGTGTTGGGGTAGAATGTATGTGTTTCTTTGAAGTCGATTGTACCGACTTGGATTGTGGTGATGTTTGTCATGACCGGTGTGCGTAGTCCGTGTCATGTGGTGTAGGAATGAACATGAAGGTTTGTTTTGAGAAGGTGACTGGCCAGCACATCTCAAATCAAACTTCATAGTCATTCTGGTACCGCGCTAGGTGTGTGCGGATTGGTTTGTGAGATTTTGGTTGTTTGGTTCTTCTCTTGGTGGCGTTGTGGTTGTTTGGGGTGATTCGGGTGGCACAGTTGTTGTGTGACCATCCCTTGCGGTCTGTCTTGCCTTTAAATCCTCGCTCGTATCGGTTGGAGTGTTGCGATCTTGCTTGGAAATCAATCTCGGCGTTGTTTCGCGCGTTCGTGGTTAGGTAGTCGTCGTAAATATCCCGGTATTGGTTGAAAATCACTTCCTTGCTTTTTGTAAAATTTCGGAAAATATGTTGGAAAAATCAGAGTATCTGTATCATGTACGCATGTTGGTATCGTATCCGTACCGTATCCGCGTGTCGGTACCGTATCTTCGTATCCAAATCGTGTCCTAGGCGTGTCTTTGGCGTGTCGGTGTGTCCTAGGCGTATCCTTCGCGTGTCGGCGTATCCGTGTCGTGTCCCTTCGTATCCGTGGCGTTTCGGCACTTTGGTGTCCTCCCGGCATGTCCATTTGGTGTTGTGATGCGTTTTAGATTTTATGGAAATTTTTCGTGGCAATATTCTTGCGGTTTGGCTCTCGTACCATACCCTTTGTTTGGGAAGATTGCACTTCTTGCTTGATTGAGTTGTTTAGGAATGTATGGGTGCGCAGAAACCTCTTCTTTTAAAGTTCTTAGCTTTGTCAAGGACAAATTCTTGTACGTATTCCTGGTTCTTTTGAAATTTCTTACGTTACGAGGTGTTCTTCGTGTTGTGGAGTGTTGCACTCTTAAGGAAGTGTCATGGTATATCCAGCGTGCGGTAGTTGTTGTATGTTCGTTAGGCAGAGTTGCTTTCGGTTGAGGATCCTTCTTGACGTTGTCTGTCCTTGTCGTGAATCCATCCGTGTTGGATGTGTCTCGTGTGTTGTTCTCGTCGTAGTGTCGTATCTCGATTCCTTTACCTTAGGAATTTCGAGGATGAAATTTTTGTAAGGAGGGTAGTTTGTCACACTCCGGAAATTTTAATTAATTTCCATCCGTTCAATAAATTTAATAAATCGAAATCATGTGCCGTCGAGATCTTGAGATGTTTGGGAGCATCTAAAATGATCATATGTCACGTTGAGTAAGTCCGGGTGAGATGGGCGTCCCCGGCATGAAGTTCGTCGATGGTTGGATGTTCGGATACGTCCTAAATCGCGTTTAAAATCCATCGACCTGATTTGTTCTTCAAACCAGAATTCTTTGTTCATTAAATTCGTAGATAATCTGATTAGAAACCCAACGCAACTTGAATCGTATCAATCGGAGTCCGGATGAAGAAGTAATGGCCAAAACACTCTCGGAAAAATCAATCTTTCAATTAAGTGCAAAAATGGCCGCGTCGGCCAGTACACGATACCGTCGTCGACCGGTCGAGGCTCATCAGAGAGATGTTCGAAATAAGCTCGGTCGGTCGGGCCAAAACCGTTGACCGGTCGTGAAGGCTAAAATATGTGCGCGATGGGATTGAATGAAGGGCAGTTTGGGGTTTTCACTAGGGGTCCTATATATATGTTTTGTCCGAATTTTTGGGTCATCTTCTCCATTTGAGAAGCCCTAGCTCTCTCTCTCTACCTCCCTCTCAACTCTCTCTCACTTCTCTCTTCCATCTCTCTCAATCCGGGTAGAATCGAAGAAAACACGGAGTATTAACGATGACGGCCTCACTCTCCTCTCCGCAATGATGTGCCCGGATCGTCCCCGATCGATAAGTTTCTCTCCCTCTCCAAAACTCTAGGTTTGTATTGGTTGCTCGTCTAAGGTTTTGCCCTTCTCAAACGTTGTAGAGCATCTCGAGAGCTTCGCGATGGCGGACTCGGTTCACTCCGGCCATGGAGATTTTCCGGTGAAGTTTTTCGGTGAAGTTTTCCGGTGAGTGTCACCGGAGCTACGATTAAGGTAGAGTTTTCTATCCCTTTCATTTGTATTGTTGGCCCTCTTAATTCCTTTTCAATCGTTTTATGAAAATCCATGGAATTGGTGTGTTCACGAAATTAGTATTAACGGGTTATCGTTCGCGTCAATTTGTCAGGTATGGGTATTGTCTAGGGTCTCTATGAATTCCCTATGAAGTTAATTGTTCAATTCCGAGTCTAATTTCGAAAAGCCCCAATCTTACAAAAGATGCGTCGTCCTCGTTTTATAAAATTAAATTGGAGAAAATGGTTTGTTTGGGACTCTTGGTGGTTAAACGTTGTTTTGACACGTTTTTGTAATTAATCGAACAAAAGATGGGGTTTTGCAAACGAACGGAACGTTTTGGGAAGAAAAGGAATGTTTTGGAAATAATGCGGGAAAATCACATAATAGGTCTATATGGCAAATTAGGAGGCGTTGCCCTATTCGTACGAAAATAATGAATGTGAACACAAAAGTAAATAAAAGACCCTAATGAAATGTGATGACTTGAGTTGGCTTTGATTTACGGGTAGATGGGGTACCTTGAGTGGCTACTGTGAGCACTCATGACATTGCGCAATGGGGGGTTGTCTGGCCCCTCCCGACGAGTTGTATCCTAAAAATATGTACTTGACAGACCAGGGATCAAGCTTACCTCGGCTGGGGTCCATGGAATGCACATAACAAGTGCATCCAAAGATCTGATGAGGTGAGACATGAAGAGAACGGTTAGGAAATAAAACATGATAGGGAATTTGGCCACCAAGAATAGTGGAAGGCATACGATTGATCAAGTAGTAGGCAGTAAGAACAATGCCGCCCCAATAGGATTTAGGAACCGTCATGTGAAAGAGAAGAGCACACATGACCTCAGATAAGTGCCGAATTTTGTGCCCGGCAACCCCATTTTGTTGTGGGGTCCAAGCACACAATGACTGGTGAAGGATGTAATGTGTATCAAAAAATTGAGACAATGTATGTGCCAAAAAATCACGGGCATTATCAGAACAAAAAATTTGGATAGTGGTGTTAAACTTGTTTTAATTTCTGTAAAAAAGGATTGAAAATATATTGTAACTCAGAACGATCCTTCATGAAATAAAGATAAGTAAGATGGAAAAAATCGTCTACGAAAATAACATAATACTGAAAACCTGAACTACTGGGCACATGAATAGACCCCCAGATATTCAAATGAACAAGGTGAAAAGGACGCGACACACGACTCTCTATTCTAGGATGAAAAGAACACTAACAATGCTTACTAAACTCACAGACTTCACAGGGTAAAGTGGTAATGGGACACAAGGGGGCACGAGCCGGCGCAAAGTATGAAGTGATGGTCCAGACGGAAATGCTGGTGGTAGAGAGAAGCAGTCGTCTGAAGAGCAACCGGATGGTCAGGATGAAGGTAGTACAGACCACCACGCACAACACCGCCACCAATCTTCCCCTCAGTCTTGAGATCCTAAAATACATAATCAGAGGGATACAAAGTGACAAAATAATTCAAAGAAGAGATTAGTTGACGAATTATATAAAAGATTAAACGGTAAACGTAGAACATATAACACATTAGTCAACATGAGAGAAGGACTAACAGAAACTGAACCAACACCAACAGTAGTGGTAGCAGACCCATCAACTAAAGTGACACATGATGATTTAGCACGAGACTAAAAATTGGAAAAAAGTAAAGATACCAGTCATGTGGTCTGTGGCGTCGGATTCAATAATCCAGGGAGAGGAAGAGGAGGCAACACAAATAGTAGTGGACCCAATTTGAGCAAGCGTAGTAGTGCAGGGGCCAGCAGTCTGAGATGAGGTGTTGCTTGTAACGACCCGCTCCCACCCTGCACAATATTGTCCGATTTGGCCGCCAAGTCCCAGTGGACTTCCCAATGAGTCACCCATCCTTGGACTACTCCAGGATGAGCACGCTTAACTAGGATGTTCCAATGGGCTTTGACACCCGCACAACTTTAAAAGGCCTTGTGCAAGGTAGGTTATGATCTATTATTTATAGTACACACAACTTACATCTACCAAGCGATGTGAGACTTGTCCACTGATCCGGATCTCCCCTCTGGGACTCTAGGTGACACCTTAGACTGGGATGTCACAATCTCCCCCACTTCGACCACACATCCTCGTGTGGGGTCAAGATTCTCCTCCTGATCCCACATTTCCGGTTGGTGCAGGCTCTTATACTATATGTAACGACCCGCTCTCACCCTGCACAATATTTCCGGCTTCGGCCGCCAAGTTCCAGTGGACTTCCCAGGGAGTCACCCATCCTTGGACTACTCCAGGATGAGCACGCTTAACTGGGATGTTCCAATGGGCTTTGACGCCCGCATGACTTTAAAAGGCTTTGTGCAAGGTAGGTTCATGATCTATTATTTATAGTACACACAACTTACATCCCCCAAGCGATGTGGGACTTGTCCACTGCCCGGATCTCCCCTCCGGGACTCCAGGTGACACCTTAGACCGGGGTGTCACATTGGTACTCCTCGGCTGAGATGGTAAAGACATTGTCGATAGGAGGTGGGATATACTGTCTAGTATTCGCAATATGAGTAGCCTGGTGAGCCTACAAGTAACTAATAAACTGATAGCAAGTGTCGACGGTGTGATTGGTGTTGTGACAGTGAGTGCAAAAACGAGAGCTATGATTATGATGACCTCTATGAACAGAGTCACGACCACTATATCCAGAATTGCGATGTAATAATCGTGCCTGGAAAATAATAAAAGATGTGGATTTTTTAATATAAAGTGAAATAGAAATTTTACTTAGAATTAACGAGTTAGTGGTGGAATTAAATGAATATAAGAGTTTTGGGGTGTTAAGTGAGGGATTAGAAGGTTTGGGGGTTATTTGAGGAGAATTTGGAGTTAATGGTAAAGATTGTAGTTTTTGCCTTAGATATTATCAAAATGATACGTGTATCATTTTTAGAGCAAACTTAAACTTATTCCTATCATTCCACCGTTTGGAGAAAAAGAGAGAGAGGAAGCTTGCTTGGGTTGAAGATCAATTGAAGAAGAAGATTCAGGATGTGGTGGTTCTTGAGGTTGTACGACTGTGATTTGGGATTTCACGTATGCTCTATGTGTGTGTGATTTATGACTGTGTGTGAGAGTGATTGTGTGTCTATGTGTGTATCTCTGTGGGTTTTCTGGTGATTTGGTTGTGTTATGAGGCTGGGTTGGCTGGGTTGATTAGTGATTAAGGGTTATGGTTTAGAATCATGGGTGTGTCTCTCAGCTATATGTGTAAGTTGTGTGTGCTCAGTATGTGTGTGTCTCTGGTGTTACAATGTTGGATTTTGATGGGGGTTGGATTGTGTTGTGGTGGTGTTTGGACTGGGTTTGATTTAGAGGTTGTGGGTGGTTGTGTGGTGGTGTTTGATTTGGGTTTTGGTTTGGATGATACCCCAATTACCGAGAATTGGCCCATCTACCGGGAATTTCCATTTGCCGGAAGTCTGAAGGCCATTGCATTTACCCGAAATTGGCCTAGGGCCAGAATTTCCAAATACCGTGAATTGGCATCCTTTACCAGAAATTCACCAAGGAAATCTCCTTTACCGGAAATTCACTTGGTAGGAATCCTCCATTACTGAAAACCCATTAAGGATCAGAATTCCAACTACCAGAAATTGGCCTAGGGGCAGAATTTGTTTTACCGGGAATTCAGTTGGACAGAGCCTCCTATTACCGGGAATACAACACCAATTACCGATAATACAAGAAGGAATTTTTGGGAAAAAGTTAGAAATTTTGGAAAATGAATGTGTCTTTGATTTATAAAGCATTTTCATTTCATTTATACATATGTGTACTAATGTATTAAACTTGTTTTAGGAGAATCATCAAAGTATATCTATCCGGCAAGATCCGAATAAAAAAAACCCTCTTAAGGGTATTTGGTGAGTGTGGTAGTTAATTTAAATTTTATAGATTTTAATTTCGTATCACCTTTGCATGATTGACATCAGAACCATGACTTGATTTGGAGAAACATTATGTGCATGCTTAGGAGAGGAGGTATAAATTCTGTTGATATGTAATTATTTGCTTTATTTAAAGCATGAATTGTAGAAATTGGGGAAACATGTGGAAATTGTGGAAAATTGAGGAAAGTGGGGTAACATTGTGGAAGTGGGGAAAGTTGTGTCTAACTAAGGCTCTGTTTTATGGGTGTGTGATGGACACAAAGGTCCTTTTTCTGGCATAGCAGACGTGCTTGCATATGGTGTAATATGGCGGTCCTGTGTGATATTAGTTAACGTCGTGGATTTGGCATCTAGAAAAGTGAACTTAAAATGTGAATTAAAACTAGTAGTAACGTGGGGCAAGCTATAGGGTTGAAATCACATGTGGTCTTTCCGTTGTCTATCTGTTTCTGATATATTTCTGTGAATGTATATTTGTGGAAAGCTTAGTTTGGGGCATCATCTGATTTCTGTACTGGGAATATAAGGAAACACTGTTGTAGCATCTGATTATTAGTTTCTATTTGAGATACGTATGTTGTACCCTATTCTATTTCTATTTTCTAATTTTTAAAAAGTTTATTATAATTTACCCACTCCTAGATTTTTCTCTGATTTGTTTTGCATGAGATATTCAGATTTGTGGATTAGCTTTTGAGGTCCACTACAGTGTCTGGCTTGGAGATTTCTAGGAGTTTTGATAGTTTGGGGGTATTTTACTTCTTTTTGGTTTAGTTATATTTCTTTGATAATTTGAGGAAAAGTTGTAATATGCCTGAGTTTTACTTTTTGTACTGAGCGTGAACACGTATATATTGTAGGTCTGTGATTAGTTAGCATTTTATTTAGATTGTAGTTTATTTTCTGTTATTCACATTGTCGTGTCCACTAAACGTTAAAATTGTTATAAGTGGAATGGGGTGTGACAGTTTATATGTAATGACTCAGCCTCACGCTGTACAATATTGTCCGCTTTGGTTGCCAAATCCCAATGGACTTCCTAGGGAGTCACCTATCCTTGGACTACTCGAGGATGAACACGTTTAACTAGGATGTTCCAATGGGCTTTGACGTCCGCACAACTTTAAAAGGCCTTGTGCAAGTTAGGTTCATGATCTGTTATTTATAGCACACAACTTACATTCACTAAGCGATGTGGGACCCATGACCACCCACTATAATCTCCCCCACCTAGGACAATTATGCCCTTCCTGTGGGCTTAAGATTCGGCATGGGAGTCACAATCTCCCCCACTTAGGAACACATGTCCTCGTGTGTGGGGTCAAGACCTCCTTGGTCCCACATTTCCGGTTGGTGCAGACTCTGATACCATATGTAACGACCTGCTCTTACCCTACACAATATTGTCCGCTTTGGTCGTCAAATCCTAGTGGACTTCTCAGGGGGTCACCCATCCTTGGACTACTCCCGGATGAGCACGCTTAACTGGGATGTTCCAATAGACTTTGATGCCCGCATGACTTTGGCATTATACAAGGTAGGTTCATGATCTGTTATTTATAGCACACAACTTATATGGAATAGTATAAATAAGAGAAGTTATGGATTAAGTTGCATTTCAAAACCAACTCACTCTTCTCATCTCTTTAACTATTACCATTTCAAAATCTCTTTACAAATCACCTTTCTCATATATATTTCCAAATAGCTCTTTATGAAAACTCTTTTTAGTTATATATCTTTTAATTTCCTCTTTCTCTTTAAAATCACTCATTTGATAATATCTCATATAAAATCCTTTCTTTTCCTTTTTAAATCACATTCCTCTTTAAATAAATAATTTCCCAATAAACTCTTTCGAATTATCTCTCTTTCTCAATCACATCTCTTTCTCAAAATACTTTTAGATTTATTTGAAAACTCTTTTCCCAATTCTTGTTCAAATTCAATATTCTCTTTTCCATAATTATTTAATCTCCTTTCTCATTTCCCAAACCCATTTATTTAATCTATTATCTCATTTCAAAACTCTTCTGAAACCTCTGAAATCTCATTTTCTCAAATCTATTTCCTCATTATTCTTTTGAAGTTATAATTTCCAATTTCTCTTCTCAAATTTCATTTTAAAACCCATATGTGCATATCTCAATAAAACCCCATAGGATCAATAGGATCCATCACAAACTCATCTTATATCTCATAGGATCCATGTATATCGCATATCATCTCATCTCCCCACACCTCACTACTAATATAGCTAAAATAGAAACTCAATACCTTTGAATCTTCTGACCAGAGTTGTTACAGATCTGCTACCCTGAGAATAAATCTGAATAAGTAAATCGAAATAAACCAGGGCCACTTAAACAATTTCCAGTGGTAGGGAACAATACTCCAATATATAATCTTGGAGCGAGATTCATAATATTCCAACTATAAGCCGTGTAATGGAGCTGTCAACATCAAAAGATGTATTCCAACTACAAGCCGTGGAATGGGGCTACCTGAGACTCCAACATACTAGCCGTGGAGTGGGCTCAAATAAGAATCTCAATATGGCTATATAGTAGAAAATCCTCCTTTTCTATTTTATTTCCAAAACAATCTCTTTGTTTTCATTTCCTCGTTTATTTTTCAAAACTCAATTATTCCATCTCTCTACTATGAAAACTCATATTTCCCCTTTGTCTCTTATTCACAATCTCTTCCATTTTCTCTTATTTATAAACTATTTTCTCCCTTTTCCCATTTCCCATTTTCCTTATAAAATATTTCCTCTCCTTTTCCATTCTTTATACCACTTATTAATAATTCACATAATTCATTTTTAAAGCTCTTTACCCTTTTATAAAATTTTCAAGTCTCTTACTAAAATCTCATTTTCTCTTTTATAAAACCATATCTCTCATATTCGATTACTTTCAAATACTTCATCCATAATCTCTTTTATAACACAAAATCTCATTCTCACTCAACACATATGAAAGATAGTTATTTCTATAACAATCTAGAAAATACGTTACTCGTATTTATATGGTTCTAAGTACTCACCTGGATGTTGACTGACCAAACTGAACCGCTAATCTCCTCTAGCATGTTGACGCTCGCACCAGCTCCCCCGGTACTAGAAATAGTAAACACAACTCTATAAGAACAATATTCTTAATTTTAATCTCATTTACTTTTAATCTCTTTTAATTTTCTTCACAATATACTAACATAACACACACTAACACACCCACAACCACATACATATAGCTCCCCCCACACTTCTCCCGCACACACACAACCACCGCACAAAATACACACCTCTCCCGCACACACACATCACCCACAATCACGTACACACACCTGCACACATACACACACACATACACACTATAACAACCCACAAAATTTTAAACCATTTTTAATATAAAATACAAGAAAGAAAATGATGGGATCGAGCCAAGGAATCCACTACCGTCCATAATAACCCAACTAAACAAATGAAAGTGCAGCATGGGAATATACATCCACATTCTACCACATGGTTACCGAAACTTTACAAAATTATTATAACAAGGTATCTAAGCAACAAAAGAAAGGATAAATACAGAAAATGATAGGAAAAGCAACCTATCTGGCTAATAAAGTGGTGGCAAGCTCCAAGGTCATCCAAGAGCCTCCAAAGTTAGCTCCGAATCAAGAAGTGGATTGGTACATAAAAATATAGAGAGTTAGGAAAATTTCCTAGTAAAGATAATCTATACCAATAATCTCTAAAATTAGGACAAGAGATGCGAGTGTGAGATAAATGAAAGTATGCATACAATGAGGACCATTTTCATTTATAAAACCATTTGATTTTCCCAAAACAACCATTTTCTTTCAAAAGTCCAATTCCCTTTCAATTCATTTAACTTTCTCCAGAGTTCTCAACTTGACAAAATCAAGGAGATTTGTTATGTTTTGATTCCAACATCTCAACCTTGACGAAATGAAGAGAGCTAACCAACAACTTTCTGTATCCTTCCACCTTGACGAAACAAAAGGGTCACGTACTATTAATTATCTTTTATTACTAGATTAATTAGGATTCGGATAATTCTGTGGTAGATGCCCATCGACTAGACTACTCGTGCAAATTTTCTCATATTTCCCAACTCGCCGGGAGGGCCCAGTGCAAGCCCCCGTTGTGCAATATAGCGAGTGAAGCAACACCCAAGGAATCAAATTCCTGATATATTTATCCAACCCAACTCATCTATCATATTAAGGCCAATGAAAACCTTTCTTTCATTATTTCAATCAACCCAATTGATTAGAGCATACATCCTCCTAATCTCACCAAATTGAACAAAATATGATTTTCCAAAATCGATTTAAACTTTATGATTTTTAGGATACAATAAGGTCATAAGACCATTTTATCCAAATCAATGTTCATTCCCTTCAAATCAATTTGCCCCTTTCAAGAAGACCCAAAAATCTAGGTTTTATAAAATTGAGGTTTTCTTAAATTAGCTTGGAGATCTTAAAATTTATGTTATAAGGAGTCCAACAAGACATATATGAGAACAAACCCTTAAATAATTGAGGGTCAATTTGACCCGACACCATGACCCACAAAATGTCCTCATATTTCCAAAAATTTTAAAGGGAGAAGAGAGAAAATCAATTATAGAGATACAAAGGCATAGAAAACTCTACCAAAAATTAAGAACTCTTGAACCCTAGGTGAGGGTTTTCTACGTTGCATGATCCGAACCCATGCATGCATAGAGGATGTCGAGTGGAGCAAGGTTTGTGAAGAGCTTTTTGCTCAAAACCCCATGGATTGAGAGAAAGAGACGAGAGAAGGAGAATTTTTGTGTTTTTAGAGAGGGAGAGAGAGCTACGGGAATGGGGAGGAAGAGAGAGGGTCTGAGGGAGTAAAATGAGGGTTCTTTCTCTTTAAAATATATATATATATATATATATCGAGTGCATAAATACATAAAAGCCCCTTAGCAAATCTGCCAGATTGGCTACCGAAACACTGCATACCAATATACAAAAGGGTTGTATATCGATATACAACCTCACTATCCAAAACCAGTATAGAGGGACTGGTCCCCGTACTCTTGAGAGATCAGTACCTGCCTTGATTTTCCCCTTTCTACTCCAGCATTATCTTTCAGAAGTTGGCTTCCCCCTTTTCCGGTAATTGGGATAGGGACCGGTCTCCCTACATGTCGGGGACCGGTACCCACATCTTTGCAGCTCAGGACGAATAGTGTTGTTGCATTTCGAAATGCAGCAACACCCTATATCGAAATATGAGTTTGGGGGAGACAAAACTGGAGATTCTCCTATTTCGAAATAAAGAGGGAGTCAGGGCAAGCATATATCGAAATATGCTTGCTTCAGGAGGGCCATAAAGTCCCTATGTCGGAATACACAGCGGAAAAGGGGGCTAGATTTCGAAATATTGAGGAGACAAAAGCATACGCATTTCGAAATGTGATTTGAATGAGGATAATAGGATGGCTCCATTTCGAAATATGGCTTGCTGAATGGGGATAGTAAGCTCCTCGACACTTCAATATTTAGCATGGGATACTAAGGCCTGGTCCAATTCCCATATAATTCATACTTATGACATCGGGAGGGCCCAAATGGCAATATTTTGGAGTCTATAGAGAGTAATAGATATAGAAACATATAAGAATATTGGAAAATCTCACAGAAAAGTTACATCGATTTTCAGGACTGTGACACACATACTCAACACAACCTCCCTTACACACACAATATACATACCACCACCACCGCACACCCCCAACACATCCACCACACACACCCAGCACAGCCACCGCATACACCCATGACATAGCCAAACACACATGAACACAAACTCATACACAGGCACATACACACATGCACAGACATACACTCATACACAGACACACCTCGCACATACAAACACACAGACATGCAGCACACACCCACGACACACACCAAACCGCACACACAATTCGTACCAATACAAAGCACACACTCACACACAAACACTCGATCACACAAACCCACACACTGAATCATATATACAACACACACCCAAAATACATACCTCACAGCCGCAAGCCACTGCAAGCACTGCTCTGCCCATCTTATGCTCGAACCATCTCTCTTTCTCTCTCTCTCTTTCTCACAATATAGCTCTCTCTCTCTCCTTCCCTTGCATGATCTGGTTCTATCTCTCCCTTTACTCAATCTCTCTCACTCTCTACGATGTTGTGTTTTTGGGGTTGGTTTCTGAGTTTGCTGTGTCGATTTGTTCTCTCTCTGTGATGTTTGGATCGACTGGGTTTGGTTTCGATTTGGATTGTTAGGCTGTGTTTTGTATTTTGGATATAGTATTTACATGTATTTGATTTTGGGGAATATAAACGTACACTTGCACACACACACATGTTGTATACACATGCAATAAGCCCATCATTTTACCTTTTTTTAAATTTTTTATACAAATTACATTTCCCCTCTCCTAATCCTCTCAATTTTATTTTACACCCTCAACCTTATTAGTTTATTATTCAATCCCCAAATTAAAAAAATTTCGATTTCTCTATTTATTTTTAAATAAAATACCCATTTTAAAATGTTCGAGTTTCACAGTCACGCTCTGTTCCGACACGACAAATAAAATGCCCGTACGGACACGACAACGTGAATAAATAGAAACCCGGTAACACAATAAATAAATGTGAATCACAACTTTAAAACATAAAACACATTAGTACAACTTGCTCACATATGCCACATCGCTTATATTTTTTTTCTCTTTTACAACTAGTCACACCTGACATATTACATCTCAAAAGTACATAAAACAACCCAATACAACTAAGTGGTGAAAACAACTAGTAACCTATCAATTCATCCACATGGTTCCAAGCTCCAAATCCTATAGTGGACCAGTGACAACTATTTGAATCTAGATTAACAATGTATAAGAAACACAAAGGAAATCCAGGAGTGTGTTTATTATATTAGACTTTGCAAATAAATCAAAAGATGTTATGATAACCAATCTACAAAATCACGCAATAATATGAATTGTCCAACTTCAATGTCATAATCCGTTCTGAAAAACTAATCTAAATTAATGAATCCGGACCCATGCCATGACTAAATAACTAACTATCTTCTCAATAAAACTTGAAACCTCAAATGATTACTACCAAATACAGTGGAAGACTTAAACTTATAAAGTCATAAACCAATAAATCCCGCAACTTTGAAAACATAAGCTACCTCAATACACGAGGTCCAAAATAACAACTAAAAGAGTAAACCAAACTCAACAGGTCTCACAACTATCACTAAAACCACAGTGATACATCATTAGAATATTACTCCCATCACATATAAAAAGCCTCCAAGGACAATCCTCTAGCGACGATATTGGCTTGTAGTGAACCCGCTAAGTCTCCATATCTGGATATACAATGTCACAACAAAGAGAGAAACAAAGCACATCCAAGAGTGTCAGATAACAATCAATATGTGAAAGATCACACAAGAGATTACATGAAAATGTAACACAATAACGTAGGGGTGTGCATTGCCCCTCAATGAGGCCACAAGCCAAACAATATCTAAATCAGGTACAACAAGTGATAACACATAAACTCGTGTCTTTTTACTTCACTTTCTTCCTTAAACACATTAAGGTTAAATTGTTATTTAAAGATCTCATGGTATAAATATTTTCCGCATCGACGGTTAGATCCCAATGTTACACTGAGACGAACTCCGTTGGATCCACGGACAAGCCCCCATCATCAAGTACATCTACTTGTTATGGCGAATCAATCAAGCCCTAGATACCTCTATAATCAGCATTTCTGGCTTAGCAAAAGCATGCCAGGGTATTGTTCACAATGATGTCACATTAGGCATGCTTACATCACGTTTATTATTTCAAGGCATGCCAAATGCTTCCACCTAGTTAATGATTCACCAATATCAAAGCCACGTGCTTACATACCATTATGATCTAATATAGAGAATTACAATTCATCACACTTTTTTCACACACCAACGTAAGACAAATAAGGATTATAATCATGACTTGCCAAGTAACAACACAACAGAAACACATATTCACACAATAGGGTACTTAAACACATAATGGAACATTGAATCACATAATGAACATATAACATGTAATCACAAGGCATCTAACACACATATAAAGGATATACACACTCACCATAGCATGAGCGATGCCAAACAATTCACTTCTTGGTTGTCGAGGGTCCCGGTTCCTTACCTGTAGTGATAACACTAAGTTAGGATAATAACCATCTTAATTATGCCAAGAAATGTCTTTAAAACCTTTAGTTTATGTCAATTGATGATCCTTAGGACTTAACTAAGATTTTGGTCCAGAACACCCAAAACACTCGCAACCGGTTCCCAACAGTTGACCCCGTAACCAGTTTTGCCCATACCGCAACCGGTTCCGGCCCATCCTTCCCCAAACCAGTTTCCAGCACCAGAACAACCCGCAATCGGTTGCACCCTGACCCGCAACTGGTTTCCATTGCTTCCTCCAACCGGTTACAAGCCTCCTTCAAAGGGGTTACCAAACCAACAGAACTACCTTGAACTGATTTCCCTCTCACCCGTAACCGGTTCCTAATCCTTCTGGGACTGTTTTGATAGTGCAATTAATGTCGAACCCAATCATCTCTAAACTTCGTTTAACACATTTTAAGCCTCAAAACCCAAAAATCTCTCATACTAACATGTTCTACTTGCTCATATATTAGTCATACTCATTCCTAGACTTCAAAACACATCAAATCAACCCTTATTTTCATGATTCACACTCTAGATCTAGGACTTTACCCAAAACAAGATTAAAAATAATTATCGAATTAACCCAAAAATCTGAGATGATATAAAGATATAATTTACATAGGGTTTTAAGTACTTATGTTGAGAACAATCTTCGTGAAGGATTCGTCCTCTAAATCTTGCTCCAAGGAGACTTTCTCAAGAGATTTCCCTTAGCCTCTACCTCTCAATCTCTCTAATCTCTCAAGCAAGAAATTTAAACAAGGTTAAGCATACTCCCTAACCCTAGTACAGATTTTAAACATCAATGACCATCTTACCCATTTACTAACACCATAATAACCCTTGCCAACCATTCTCTATACTCCTCTATACTTATTAAATTAATAAGCATATATTATATTACTAATCCTTACTAATTAAAATTACATAGCTTTATAAAATAAAATTAAGCATATTATTTCCTTAACTCCTCTTATTATATATTAAATCACTTAAATATATAAAACGATACATGTGTACCAACTCATCCCTGCTTAAAGAAATTTCGCCCTCAAAATTCTATGATTTCAAATTCACCATACTTTCTTTCCGAATTTATATGGTCACACTAATGCCAAGGACATACGTTATATAAACTCCTCGTACAAGATCTCACATGCGTACTCTCCATAACCCGCACCCACAAGATACTATTATTCACTTCATCTGATCTCGCATTACTTACCAACTATGAAACTTATCTCCTACGATTGCCAAACATTTGCCCCCTTCTATCGACTTCATAACAACTCAACTTACCTCGACGGAATTCAGATGCCAATACTATTTACCTTTTATTATGACCTTACCGAATACAAGCTTACTAAAATTTCTTTTCCAACAACTCCAACAACCATAGTTCCACTACTCACAATAGTTACAACATAAACAAGTCATATCTTCTCTCACCACTTCAATATTTATCTTACTATTCCCCTCGATAACCGGAATATAACACATTGCACAACTTCTCATGTAGGCACCCAAGACTCAATTCAATTCTACCAATTTTGTATGGTAACTTAGATTTCTAAATCCCAAACCACACCAAAAAAATTTACAACTAATAATCTCACTCCCTTTTCAACTTTTTTCACAACTTTACACACTCGAGAGTAATGCCTCGAACTTTCAACGCAAAACATTAGATTCAACTAACACACCTCACCTTAACAAACGACATTGTTGCCCTACAAGGAAGGATAGCATAGAGTCTCCTACCCTTACTTTAACATCACCATACAATTAACGTGCTAATTTTGCAAAACTAGGCATTATCATCAATGCTTGCCACATATTTCCATTCACACTAACCTGATACTCAAATGCCATTAACGGCCCAATGATTTCACACATGCACACATTCACGCATGCAATTCCAAACATAATAAAAATTCAATAAAAATCCATTTGCATAACCTTTTTCAACACAAAAACTTGATCATATTAAGCAATCATTCTTTCACGTCCTTCAATATAACCAACATGCACACACTCATATGTATACATATAACATGATGCCATAATCGAATTTAATTCCAAGTTCTGAATCATCCCCATCCCTTAAAGGGTAAATTGTATCCCACACAAAAACAGGTGCCACACACAAGCACCTCTAGTCCTTATACCGGACTTGCCCCAAACAGGCCATTTTTTATACTTGCACAATAATTGCCACATTCTTGCAAAACTTAGTACATGCAAGGAAAGTCTAACATTAAAACATATGAATGTATAAAGTGATTAAGTCCAACTATATTACTTGCATAAAGAAGTAT
>NMUG010001504.1:0-17755 GCA_002855965.1 Monotropa hypopitys | reverse complement strand
CTCTTTTATAGATATGTCAAGGCAGCAGGAGCCAGCCGCTTCAAAGGCCTCTCGGCGTCCTTTGAAGAAGAGGAGAGAAGATGACGAGGGAGCTGACGTTGCTGCTTTGCTCGGTAAGACAGCTCCTCAAAAGGGAGTTGTTATTGGGGAGGGCGCCTTGTCACACCCGCCCCGAATACTCAACTAATACAGGACGTAAACAGGCGGGCCTGTGACCTACAAGCATAATTACCACAATTTAATTCTCCTTAAGGGAATTTAACTCTATTCTCTAACTCAATCATGGATAACAAAGATTTCTATAGCAGAAAAGAAATCTACACTTATAGTTTATTAAAATGAAATAAACTACTGCAGCGGAAATAAACAACTGTAATTAAATTATTACAACATGCTTTAATTGAAATAAAAACAACTACACTAGCCCTGATCAACGTACATTGTGATTTATGTACGCATCTAGTCACGTGTGAGTCTAACTACGTCCTCAAAGGCAGACTCTACTCCTGAACCAGTAGTGGACCAAAGAACCACAACAACACTCCAGCATCTCCTCCAAAACCTGTGTTTACCAAGTGGCCAACACAGAGTATGTAAGATACATTGAAACTTAAAAACAAGTAGAAATCACGGTAAAACAAATCATTTCCACATATACAGACAGAAACACTATGCATATGATATCTGAGAGCGACCGTAGTTGGTACTCTTAGTGCGTCTGCCCACACACATCCTCATTACACATGCATTTCAGATATTGCATTTAAATAACAATGTATTTAACATACTCACAGTGGATTTACAATCGTTACCACATCTGCCAGCTCCGCAACACCCTCTAGTGGGTTAAATCCCAACTAGTCTTTCACATGTTCAAGCCAAAAATTGATGCAGACCGCCCATCTGATCATTACGGGAATGAAGCCGCACTGAACAACAACTACGCAGACCTCGTCCCGCACTGGAATCATGCACCATTGATGGGGCCCAGCCCCTTATTTCTAGTCCTATGCGCGGCTGAGCACCAGTTTGTGGAGGTAACTTCCCTGATGAACCATCTGGATCATAGAGATCTTTTTTGGCACCTGGGAGAGTTAAAAAACATTGTTCCCGAGCTACCACTCTTAGCTCGACATGATTAGCGATCTCTCTGCTCAGCATCCGGTAATAGGGAAAAACAGAAGCTATTTGCTCACGTGGTCTTTGACCGTGGCCGAGCTGATCCAAGAAGCATTCAGTCATGCCCCAGTGGTCCCACGTCTTCAATAAAGCTATTTCCAGCCTTTTGGAAAGCTGACATAATGATCCCCGCACTCCTACTCTCGGGCCGAGCTACTTTTATCCCCCTTGCGCAGCCAAAGGTCTTATCAAATAAGCTCTCCTCGGCAAGCTCTCCTCGGTAGGTCTCATCAATAGTTCTACCTTGGGAGCCCTACCTATGTGGAAGCTCTACCTATGGCAGTTCTCCCATGGTAGCTCTTCCAAGGAAGCTCATCTCTCCCAGGACAGCTCATCTCTCCCAGGACAGATCAGCTCTCCCAGGACAGTTCAGCTCGTCTCTCCCAGAACAGCTGAGCTCTCCGAGGGCATAACTTCTTCCGCATAACTCCGATTTGTATTTGTAATATGTCGTTGGAAAGATATCGGAGAGACACTCGATGCCTCAAAATCGCTACGCCATTTTGAGGCCAAGAGTAGCCCCGAGAAGAGCTGTTCCGGTCGGGTCCTACAAGTTCATAGTATTTTGTTTCTTTTTTTCTCTTTAATTTTGTAGCCCGTCTGTTTGGGTTTGTTTTCCCCTTTTTAGCTTTTAGCCGCCACACACGTGTCTAGGGTATTAATTTTGTTTTTCTTTATTTCTTTTTGGGCCTATCTGTTTTGGCCCAGTAGTGGTACTTTTGTGTCTTTTTCTATTTTAGGGTTTTATCCATGTATGCCTATATAAAGGCAGTAAAGCTCAGATGTAAGGGGAGATTGATTTTGAATGAAAATAAAACCTTGACGGCAGATTTGCTTGTTCATTGTAACCAAATTCTTTTCGGTATTCACCTAGTGAATCAACGAGAGTGTTTGAAGCCGTGTTCTGGTATTTCGTGCGCAAAATCAACAGCTCGCGAGCCTTTCTCCTGGGCATTCGTGCGTCGAATCAACAGGCGAGAGAAGAGAATCAACGGAGGTATTCCAGGTGAATCAATCCGGCATTCTGATTATCCCCTTTGTTTTAAGTTTTTATCACCTTCCGCGCTGCATCAAAAATCATCAATATCCGATATAATAAAGCTTGAACAATAAATAGAAATGCGTAATTAAATAATTGAAACGCATAAAATATTCCATAAAATCTCATCCACACCTCTATGTTATTATTTATATTTAATAACATTATTTTATCATTCTTTTCCATATATTACTGATTTTTAACATATTTAAACCATAAATTTCAAGTTTCAAACAATCTGCCCAAAACAGCCCTTAAACCCGCAACCGGTTACCCTCCAGAACTCGCAACCGGTTGCCCAACTGCAACCATGCGCTACCGGTTACGCCCCATAAATCCCCAACCGGTTACCCAAATGCACTATGCGCTACCGGTTATGCTTGTAAAGGCGCAACCGGTTACGCCTATGCTGAACCGAAATCTCAGAAATCGATTCTACTGTTCATCTTCGTTCTAACATCCAAAAATCGCTACAGAGGTTCCAATACAGCCAATAACTATTGTATAAGCGAGATTTAGTTATCTAAGGGCTATACAATACAAAATTATGCATTCAGCAGAACCAATACTTCATCCAATTCACAACCCACTTTTCAAATTAATCAAAAACGAATTCACGAGGAACCCATACAAATTCGAGAAGAACTCATCTCAATCTTCAAATTAAGAACAATATACATAAAAATCCAAGGTTCTTACCAAAAGATTGAAGTTCTACTAACTTAATTTCTTTAATTTTTCTTCAAAAATCAAATCCCTCTTCTCCTCCCTCTTCATTTCTCCCTCTCGGTGAAACCCTCTCTCTCTCTCTCTCTCTCGACTGAATTGGAATGAGAATACAATTGAGTATGTGTTGTATATGTTTCAATGTTAATTAAACACTATAGGCCAAAACCCACAGATTGAACAAAAGACAAATCAAATTTGCTATAGTGCTACGGGTTATGTCCCTATTTGGTGCTACCGGTTGCGCTCCCAGCGAAAATAAGAACTGGGCCAATTTCCAGAGAGTTGTTACTTCTTCCAAACTTAAGAAAATAAACTAACTCATTTATTTTCCCTCCTTTCCTCAAAACAGCCCACAAATTAACTAAAGCATAAATGATCATTCTAACTTTAATTTTTTCTCAAAAACCCACAAAAATAATTCCCACATTCCTCTAACTCCTCATTTGCATAATAAAATTATTAGCAAACATTTAATTAAATTAATGACGTACTTTTCTAAGTCGGGTATTACAATTGTCCACCACTTAGAAAATTTCATCCTCGAAATTTAAAATACTTGGACCCACGGAACCTCCCAGCTGCCGAATCCCACTCTGCTACAATATCCTCTTCACGCGCACAACCCAAATCTACTGAACTGATTTTGATCTTCAAAACCCAGATATTCATTCCTTAAACTGACTTCAAAATCAAATCTTGATTTCTCGCATCGGATCATCAATCACATTTCCAAACTGATTCCCAAATTTCATCCCCAAATTTTCTTTCCGAGTCATCAATAACCAATCCTCTATCAAAACACTATCACACTTCTATCCATTCCCGGACCCCCAAACACTATCACTGTCCACTGTACCACTGCTGAATCCCAAAATTAGATATATTCAACAATTTCCGGCGTACGATACTTTATCATAAGCCTCTCATATCTGCAAATCCTAATTGATGTAGATAGTCCACTACAGAATAATTAAATTTTTTGTCTTCATCCACCCCGTACAATACAGAATCTCGTCGATATAATAACAGAAATCCCAAATTTCTGATAGGCACTGATACTCTATTTCTGAATTTCAAATAGAAACCCCAATTTCTCGATAACCACTGATATCCCATTTCTAAATTTTAAATAAAAATCCCAGAATACCCAATATCAACAATATATTCAGCCGTATCAAACCCAATCTTCTCAGAATCTATATAGAATATCAGAATACCCATACACAGTAGATAAAAATATCTGATTCCTAACTTTGAATATCCAGATCATCTCTACCAGAATAAGAAATCCCCCAGAATACTGCTCTCATCGTATAGAATCAACATAATAATATGGTACAGATTCGTGCCAATTAAGAATTCCAGAAATCCAATAGTGATAACAGAATATCCAGTCTTCAGAAATCAGAAATCCTCTTCTCGAATATAAGAAATCTGTCCGCTCAATTTCAGAATAATAAGATAGACCGTCCAACAGATTTTCCAGAATATCATAAAGTAAGATATCCACATCCACTGATAAGAAATAATCCCGTTTTCAATACCTCAGATCAGAATAACCCAGCACAAAACAAACATCCCCAGTCTCTGACAATACCACATTCTCAAAATAGAGATATCACCGGTACACTCAGATCTCTCAGTCTCTGATATTTCAAAAAGAAAACCAATACTTCTTCAATAATTGAGAACACTGTATCTTCAGAATAGAATTAGCACCGACGATCTTAAGATTAGAAATCCAATCATCTAAACCATATAGCCTTCCCTGTTCAGATACCCACAATCGCTCTGTCACACTGCTCAAAAGTATACTTCAAATCTTGTACTGACATATCACTGCAAATAGCAGAACTGACTGCTCTCCCAGATTCAACCAGAATAGAATAGATCTTCAATGAAGTTCTCAAAACTCTTGAATATAATCAGAATATGAACAAATGTCACCTCGGCTTCAGAATCCCAAAACTCATTCTGCAATCATCCTCTTTCACATTCCCATTTTTTCTTGAATAATAGAAGAGATGAATAATGTATATAAATATCTTCTGAATATATCTTTAAAATACCTCGTCCAATCCCAGAAGACCACAGACCTCAGAATTTCTGTCTATCTACTCACATCTCCCATAATTTCCGAAGTAATTGTTAATCTCTCACCGTTTGTAAAACACTAACCAAATATCTCTTAGATTCTTCTGTAGTCTTAATACAGATAAAATAAATCTCTCGCACCAGGCCAACTCTAACTCTATCCCCAGAATTCAGTCTCAGTCCCCGAATCAAATTGCTTCTAGCCTTTGTCAATATTTGTCACTGGTGTTGAATCGCTAACATATCACTCATAGTTCCATAAGCATTCTTTACAGACGAGAATATAAAATATAGATGTCAACGCATATATATTAGCCCAGATCCATATAAGAATGTCATTATGTGAGATAATGTCAAAATTAATAATATTCTAAACTTCAGAAATACCTAAATCAACGACTGAAGATGCTTCAGCTTCTAAAACACTAACTGATCACCACTGTCTCATCCCAGACTCTAGTTGTCATTTATCCACTTCAATTAATCGCATACACTTCCCACTCTCTACCTCTGCAGCTAACTGTTGTTCCAGCTTCTGAATCCTGTCTTCTCTGTCTTTAAAATCTGAGAAGTGCCATTTCTCAATTACCAGCTTCCATCTCTGATTTCCCAATTGCCAGCTATACCCACTCAGACCTCAAATCCCATCTCAGAACTATCTGATGTAGATCCCCAACTTCTATCACTGATCCTCAAATTTCCAATTCAGACTCATTTACCCGGAATATACCAATCCCAGCTTCCCTGTCCTCTGAAGAACACATGCCGAGAAATATTCATCTTCTCTTGTCATTATAAATTCCCAGCCAGAAATTTTATAGGCCACGTGGAAAACCGTTCTCATATCACAATAGTTAAGGAAAATCTTATCACATAATCCCTAACTCGACCTACACACCACTCACAGGTCCACTACATGGTTCCACAACACTAACGCACGTCAAGAGACTAGATACAAACCTGGCTCTGATACCAAGCTGTCACACCCCGCCCTGAATACTCAACTAATACAGGATGTAAACAGGCGGGCCTGCAACCTACAAGCATGATTACCACAATTTAATTCTCCTTAAGGGAATTTAACTCTATTCTCTAACTCAATCATGCTTAACAAAGATTTCTATAGCAGAAAAGAAATCTACACTTACAGTTTATTAAAAGAAAATAAACTACTGCAGCGGAAATAAACAACTGTAATTAAATTATTACAACATGCTTTAATTGAAATAAAAACAACTATACTAGCCCTGATCAACGTACATTGTGATTTATGTACGCATCTAGTCACGTGTGAGTCTAACTACGTCCTCAAAGGCAGACTCTACTCCTGAACCAGTAGTGGACCAAGGAACCACAACAATACTCCAGCATCTGCTCCAAAACCTGTGTTTACCAAGTGGCCAACACAGAGTATGTAAGATACATTGAAACTTAAAAACAAGTAGAAATCACGGTAAAACAAATCATTTCCACATATACAGACAGAAACACTATGCATATGATATCTGAGAGCGACCGTAGTTGGTACTCTTAGTGCGTCTGCCCACACACATCCTCATTACACATGCATTTCAGATATTGCATTTAAATAACAATGTATTTAACATACTCACAGTGGATTTACAATTGTTACCACATATGCCAGCTCCACAACACCCTCTAGTGGGCTAAATCCCAACTAGTCTTTCATCTGTTCAAGCCAAAAATCATCAATATCCGATATAATAAAGCTTGAACAATAAATAGAAATGCGTAATTAAATAATTGAAACACATAAAATATTCCATAAAATCTCACCCATACCTCTATGTTATTATTTATATTTAATAATATTATTTTATCATTCTTTTCCATATATTACTGATTTTCAACATATTTAAACCTTAAATTCCAAGTTTCAAACAATCTGCCCAAAATAGCCCTTAAACCCGCAACCGGTTACCCTCCAGAACTCGCAACTGGTTGCCCAACTGCAACCATGCGCTACTGGTTACGCCCCATAAATCCCCAACTGGTTACCCAAATGCACTATGTGCTACCGGTTACGCTTGTAAAGGCGCAACCGGTTACGCTTATGCTGAACCGAAATCTCAGAAATCGATTCTACTGTTCATCTTCGTTCTAACATCTAAAAATCGCTACAGAGGTTCCAATACAGCCAATAACTATTGTATAAGCGAGAATTAGTTATCTAAGGGCTATACAACACAAAATTATGCATTCAATTGAACCAATACTTCATTCAATTCACAACCCACTTTTCAAATTAATCAAAAATGAATTCACGAGGAACCCATACAAATTCGAGAAGAACTCATCTCAATCTTCAAATTAAGAACAATATACATGAAAATCCAAGGTTCTTACCAAAAGATTGAAGTTCTACTAACTTAATTTCTTCAATTTTTCTTCAAAAATCAAATCCCTCTTCATTTCTCCCTCTCGGTGAAACCCTCTCTCTCTCGACTGAATTGGAATGAGAATACAATTGAGTATGTGTTGTATACGTTTCAATGTTAATTAAACACTATAGGCCAAAACCCACCGATTGAACAAAAGACAAATCAAATCTGCTATAGTGCTACTGGTTATGCCCCTATTTGGCGCTACCAGTTGCGCTCCCAGCGAAAATAAGAACTGGGCCAATTTCCAGAGAGTTGTTACTTCTTCCAAACTTAAGAAAATAAACTAACTCATTTATTTTCCCTCCTTTCCTCAAAACAGCCCATAAATTAACTAAGGCATAAATGATCATTCTAACTTTAAATTTTTCTCAAAAACCCACAAAAATAATTCCCACATTCCTCTAAATCCTCATTTGCATAATAAAATTATTAGCAAACATTTAATTAAATTAATGACGTACTTTTCTAAGCCGGGTATTACACGCCTCTCCTTCGAAGAAGACCTCAGCGACTCTGAGCAAGGCTCATGGAAAGAAGCCTATGGATGCTCTACCCCCTCCGCCTGCTGTTGTTACACCGCCGACACGTGCTGAGGCCGGGGCTGGTGACTCCTTGTGCCAGCATAAGGATGGTCTTTCTGTCCTCATTGATCCGGACGTGACCATGAAAAAGATGAGACACTTCTCCCAGCCGGCAGACATTAAGGTCATGTCCCTCACAGACCCCACTGACCTCTACAAGACTGGCTTATCCGATCTCGGCAAGGTATGGAGTTTCTTAATCGCATTCCTTAACCTTTCATTTCTTTGTCGTTCTCCATTACCCTGACATGCTTTATTTCTTATGTGCAGAGCATAATCAGAATGGAGTTTCTGGGCTGGCAGGTGACTGTTCTTTCCAACGAAAAAGCGGAGTTGGAGACAGCCAACCGGAGCTTATCTACCGACAACATCTCCTTGTCCATGGAGCTCAGTAAACTTCAGCATTCCCAGGAAGCGTCTGATGCGCTTATTGGGGACTTGACTGCAGCTCGGGATACTGCCGTATCCGGCTTGTCCGTAGCTAACTAGATGCTGGACAAGGCCAATGATGAGCTGAAGCTCAACCGAGAGGCTTCTGAGCAGTTGGAGGCTGCGACTAAGGATTGGGAGAACAAGTTCCTATCCCTTGAAGTCAGGCAGTCCGAGATCCCTTCAACCAACCGTGACCAAATTATTGAGGAATATTTGGCATCTGAGGCATTCTCTAAGAGGAGAAATGAGTTAGCAACACAAGTGGCCACGTCGCTGGTCAAATCGGACAACTTTCGGCAGAGGATTCATGATTATTTCAATGAGGGTGCCGAAACGACGAAGGAGGCCATTTCTCTCCATTATCCTGATGTAGATCTGTCATTTTTTGAGCCGATGGTTGATGACATGGGGGTAGACGTTCATGTCCCGGGTGCTCATGGAGGCAATCTGGCTGGGGATGCCCCAACTGCTGGGGAGGCTGTCGACGGTGAAGGGGAAGAAAACAGGGAGAATGCCCAGGTCGGAGATGCGATCGCTACAGGGGCTTCTAATGTAGGGAAAACCCCTGCTCATGCTGACGAGATGGTGGACATCGCCATGATCCCCATTAGCTCGGGTGCACCAGTTAATCAGGAAGACGCTGGACTTCACCCTGATACTCTAGTTATTGACTAGGGCCTCTTTTGTTATCTTCATGATAGGCTCCAATTATGTATTAAGACTTCTCGCTCGGGCTTGATTTTCTGCACTGACTTTGAAGACTGCTTTTTTTATTTTTGATAATGTGGTGATGTTGGTTCGCTGTTATGTGATGTCGATCTCTTCCCCCAAGCGATGTGCTCAAATAATTTGAGCCCATCCGCTTGTTATTTATTGCTCATATTGTATTGTCGCTTTACATAATTGATCGTGGAGTTTATGTCGAGTTGTGCCTTTGCACAATTTTATGCCTTAGCGTGTTGTTGCTGGCCTTAGCCATGTGCTCATCTGGGCCGTAGTTTACCAGCTGAGCTGTGCCTTAGCATAATTTTACACCTTAGCGTTTTATTGTTGGCCTTAGCCATGTGCTCAACTGAGCCGTGGCTTACCAGCTGAGCTGTGCCTTAGCACAATTTTACGCCTTAGCGTTTTATTGCTGGCCTTAGCCATGTGCTCAACTAGGCCATGGCTTACCAGCTGAGATGTGTCTTAGCACAATTTTATGCCTTAGCGTTTTATTGCTGGCTTTAGCCATGTGCTTAGCTGGACCGTGGCCTACCAGCTGAGCTATGCCTTAGCACAATTTTATGCCTTAGCGTTCTTGTTCAGTCGATAGGCAAGCAAGTTAGTTTTGCAGCAAATAACAATTTCATTGAAGACATTGATGGCATATGTTTTTGAAGTACACAACTGATGTGCTCTGAAAATGCAAAAGAAAGAAGAAAATACCACAAGCAAAAGAAGTGTGACAATATGTCTTATCTTTATTTATAGCAGTGTTTGAGATGTTCAGCATTCCATGGGTTGTTCAACTCCTTTCCCCTGAGAGTCGTCAATCTGTAAGATCCAGCTTTGGAGTTCCTCAGCACCTTGTATGGACCCTCCCATGTAGGTTGTAGTTGTTTGACTTTCTTCCCCGTAGGATCAGCTTTTCTGAGTACTAAGTCCCCAGGCTGGAAGGATCTCGGCCGAACCTTGGTGTCGTGATATCTGGCCATCCGTTGCTGGTAGATGGTGTTCTTGGCGGCAACCATGTCCCTTTTCTCCTCCAGCAAATCAAGTTCAGTTCTCAGGTCTTCCCTGTTGTCGGTGTCGTCCAACGATGATGTCCTGTAATTGAGAAGCTCCACTTCGATTGGTACTACAGTTTCCGCTCCAAAAGATAAGGCATAAGGAGACTCCCCTGTCGACGTTATTGTCGTGGTGCGAAATGCCCACAGCACGGAATGCAGCTCATCCGGCCATTCTCCTTTCGCACTTTTCAGTCTTCTCTTCAGTCCCTTCTTGATTTCGCAGTTGGTCACCTCAGCCTGTCCATTTGCCCTGGGATAGGCACTTAATGTATAATGTACATGAATCACCTTAGTACTGCAGAACTCTCCGAAGTCTGCGTTGTCGAACTGTTTTACGAGATCCACTACCAGAACTCACGGCAAGCCAAATCTGCATATGATGTTTTGCCACAGGAAAGAAATGGTGACCCGAGCAGTTATCGTTGATGGTTCCTTGGCCTCTACCCACTTTGTGAAATAATCAATGGCCACCACAGCGTACTGCATCTGGTTTCTTCCTTTAGGTAGTAGCCCGATGAAATCCATTCCCCACTGAGCGAAAGGCCAAGGGCCCCTCATTGGGCTCATTTGGGTCGGCAGACTATGTGAGATATTAGAGAATCTCTGACACGGGTCGCACTTCTGTACCATCTGAGCACAATCTTTCTGCATGGTTGGTCAATAGTACCACAACCTCACTATTTTGTATGCCAGAGTCCTCCACACTTGATGCGTTCCACAAATGCCTTCACGGACCTCCTGCATGACCCTGGAGGCTTCTATGTCCGTCAGGCAGCATAGATACGGAAGAGAAAAGCTTCTCCTGTACAAGATGTTACCCATAAGTACGTACTTCGCATCTCGGATCCTTAGCTTCCTGGCCTTCCCTCTGTCTCCTGGGACCTGACCCGTCTTGATGTAGGCCGCAATCGGGGCAACCCATGAATTTGAGTAATCAATCGTTGAAATGGTCTTACCGCGTTCTTCAATACTTGGCCCCTTCAGTTCTTGTATCAGAATTCCGCTCGAAATTGCCCTTCCTTCTGAGGTGGCAATCTTAGACAGGTCGTCTGCTTCTTGGTTTTCAGATCTCGGAATTTGTGAGATGGTGAATTCAGTGAAGCCCTCCTTGAGCGATTTTACCACTTCCATGTATTTCCCCATGTTTCCTTCCTTGGCCTCGACTTCTCCAGTAACCTGCCCGACCACCAACTGAGAGTCACTCACCACTGCTATACGCTTTACGCCAATAACCTGTGCTATCTGTAAACCGATCACCAGTGCTTCATACTCGGCCTAATTGTTAGTAGCCTGGAAATTGAATTTTAGTGCATATCTGAACTTTTGTCCTTCCGGTGTTGTAAGGACTAACCATGCCCCGCTTGCATACTTGGTGACATAGCCATCAACACCGAGATGTCATGATTCACCTTCCTCTTTCTGCAACTCTGGATCCTGAGTAGCGTACTCGACCAAGAAATCAGCTACAGCTTGCCCCTTCATCACCGTCCTGGGCCTATACTCAATATCAAATTCGCCCAATTCCAATGCTCATTGGATAAGGCGTCCCGAAGTATCGGGATTGAATAGTACTCGCCTTAGTAGAGCGTCTGTCAGTACAATGATAGGGTGGGATTGAAAATAAGGCCTGAGCTTTCGGGCTGAGGTGACTACGGCAAACGCCATTTTTTCTATCTTTGGGTACCTCGTCTCTGCCCCCTTCAGGGATTTACTCGTGTAGTACACGGGATGTTGAATCCCATCTTGCTCTCGGATCAGCACCGAGTTAACTGCATGGGAGGAAACTGCAATATAGAGAAAGAGTTCTTCTCCATCCCTCGCTGGGCTGAGGAGGGGGGGTTCAGAGGTAATGTTTGAGCTCCATGAATGCTCGTTCACTTTCCTGCGTCCATTCAAATGACTTCTTTAAAATCTTAAAGAATGAATTGCACTTATCTGTAGCTCTCGAGACAAAGCGGTTGAGGGCTGCTACACATCCCGTTAGCCTCTGGACTTCTTTAATGGTGGTGGGCGGCTTCATTTCTATTATTGCCTCGATCTTCTCGGGGTTTGCCTCTATCCCTCTGTGCGACACCATGAACCCCAGGAACTTTCCTGATGCCACCCCAAATGCGCACTTTGTAGGGTTCAGCTTCATTCGGTACTTCCTCAACACTTGAAACACTCTATCCAGGTCCTGGACGTGGTCACTTCGGTGCCTGCTTTTGACCAACATGTCATCTACATACACTTCCACAGAACATTCTTTTGACAAGCCTTTGGTAGGTTGCCCCTGCATTTTTTAGCCCAAAAGGCATTACCTTGTAACAGTAGAGTCCTATATCAGTAATGAAAGAAGTTTTTTTCTCGTCATGCTCTTCCATCTTGATTTGATTGTAGCCCGAGAAGGCATCCATGAAGCTCAGAAGTTCGTGACCTGACGTGAAGTCAACCAGTTTGTCAATTCTGGGCAAGGGGAAGCTGTCTTTCGGGCAGGCTTTATTCAAATCCTTGTAGTCTACGCACATTCTCCATTGGCCTGACGACTTCTTCACCATTACCACATTGGAGATCCATTTGGGATATTGGGCTTCTCTGATGGACCCAGCCTGCAATAGCTTGGCAACCTCCTGCGCGGCTACCAGATTTCTCTCAGGTGCGAACACCCTATTCTTCTGTCTAATTGGGCGGCATTCAGGATTAACATTCAGCCGATGCGTGATTATCCTCGTATCAATGCCAGGGATATCCTCATGTCCTCAGACAAAGATGTCCTTATTCCTCTTCAAATAGTCAACCAATCTGCCCTGCTCCTCCGGGGCCAATCCAGAGCCGAGCTGTATTGTTTGATCAGGATACTCTGGCCACACTGCCAAAGGGACTAACTGCTCCACGGGCTCGCCCCGCATCAGTATATCTTCATCTCTCACATCAAGCTCGTCCAAGGCCATAGTTTCATAGCGGCGCTTGACCGAGAAATTATAGCATTCGCAGGCCGTTTTTTGATCTCCTTTCAATTCCTCTATTCTGCCGGGAGTTGGAAACTTCATTTTCAAATGGAAAGTAGAGATAATAGCTTTTACCTTGTTTAGGAGTACTCTTCCAATGATAGCATTGTAGGCCGAGGGCGCGTCTACCACCAGGAAATCGATCATGTGCGTGACCTGACGCCCTTCTTCCCCCAAAGTTACAGGAAGGGAAATCTGGCCCTTCGAGTAGACAGTACCTCCTGCAAATCCCACCAATGGCAAAGTCATGGGTCGCATACGATCTCTTCCCAATTGGAGCTGATCACATGCATGTAGAAAAAGGATGTCGGCCGAGCTTCCACTGTCAACTAGGACCCTTCGTGTTTTGAAATTCGCCACTGTTACAGAAATAACTAGGGGGTCATCATGAGGATAGATTGTCCTCTTCTCATCCTCCTCCGAAAAAATGACTGGCGGGTCCTCCTGTCTCGCACACTTAGGCTGCCTTCCAACAGTGCAGATTTCCATTGGATCTTCTGCGCGCAACCTCTTGAGGTGTGCCTTTCGTGCTGAGCTGGACTCTCCTCCTCCGGCAGATCCTCCGTGCATAACTCTGATTTCACCAATAGGTTCGTTGTTCTCGGGAACCCTGGCCTGTTCTTCTCGCCGCTGTGCACCGCGCTGAGCCCTCGACTCGGTCCTTTGAACAAATCTCTGCAACCTCCCTCTCTGAATCAGTTCTTCGATCTGGCCCTTAAGGCCGATGCAGTCGTTGGTGTAGTGTCCATGGTCGCGATGAAAACGGCAGTACTTATCCGTGGATCGCTTATCTGGGTTAGATTTCAGCCGAGCCGGTCACCTCAAGTCAGAATTATCCCTGAGGTCATTCATGATTTGCTCAGCAGATGCAATCAAGGGGGTGTAGGTTCTGTGTCTCTCTGGTGGGTCGTCGACCCTGCAATGTGGCTTCTTCTGGGTGACCCCCGACAAGGAGAGCTTCTCCGATCAACTCTTTTTCCATTCTGCTCATAAAAGGACCATTTGGGAAGGTCTTTCGTTCTTTTCTCCGGCTGGTTCGGCTGTGCTGAGCTCTGCCCCTGGGTTGTATTATCTCTGTTTTTTAGGCATTTAAGGCATACTCAGCATTGATATGTTTCTGAGCCCTCATCAATAGCTCGACCATATCTTGTGGAGGGTTCTGGGTTAAGCTAAATAGTAAAGTACCCGACCACAAACCGGCTATGTATGCCGCCATCGCCATCTTGTCATCAGTGCTCTCAATCTGCATTGCCTCCTGAGTAAATCGAGAGGTATACTCGCGCACAGACTTTCCCTTCTTCTAGCACACTGTAAGCAAGTCGATGTCGGGCTTGCGATAACGCTGCCCTGCAATAAAATAGCTCACAAACCGTATATGGCAACATTCCTATTGATACGCTAAATCCCGTGATTTTAGGAGGTCATATAACGAGTATAGATACTCTTACCTTAGTGGGAATATATAAAATTAGCTCTTACAATATATAAGTGAATGACCGTTGTATGTTCTTCGTTCCTGAGCTGCTCCGTTATCATTGGCTCGAGAAGAGCCGAGCCTCTGACCTCGAGCAGTAACCGAGTGAAACTCGGGCTGACCCGTGCACATATCACTGAGCTCGTGCCTCATTACCCGCATCAGATAATTATGCTTTGTTTTTTATCATAGAATAGTAGGTAGAGGATAATTAGTGATGTGGGAAGTTAGAACCAATTACTGGAAAATAGTGCAAATTTTGGAATAGAAAGAAGAAGAAAATTCTAAAATATGACGGAGAAGGAATAAGTTGCAAAGTGAAACGAAAAAGGTGAGATAGAGAGACCTCATTTATCGGAAAAGGAGATATGTGTTTCCAAAAATTAGGAAAGATTCAAAGATAGATTAGAGGATAGAACAATGTTTTCTGGAAATGGAGTTTTGAGTTATCAGGAATATGAGTCACAAAATATGACTTGAAATGGACAGGCTTTCATTACCAAAAATAGAGAATGGTATTCTCGGAAATTGGGAAGGTAAGTCATAATAGACACGAGAGGGGTGCATTTTTGGAATAAGGGTCTGGATTATTGAAAAAACAAAATGATTTTTGGGAATAAAAGTGCCTATTTCTAGAAAAGTAAGGGTTAAATCAATTAATTTCTAGAAATCCAAATGGAATCTAGAAATGATCTTTTAGGGTTTGATTCAAACTTACTTAAATACAATTAAGTCTTAACCTAATTATCTAAAGTAAACTAAAGGAGAACTAGAAGGATAGTCAAAATCTTAAAAAGGGTTATCAAAGGGATCACTTGATAGCATTACATGCCACTAATATAGATGAATGTCATCTTTTCTATTTTGGGTGGATACATGGTGATCTGGTGATAGCACCAATATGCATCCATACATCCATGAAACTTAGTTGGTGTTTAACTTATGGCAAATTCATAACATCCCAACTATCTATCACAACCAAAACTCACAACAAAAAAAAACCTTGGCTAAAATAAAATACCTCATAGCTCAAATGATTATACAGACTCCAGCTCAACTCCAGACAATGGCTGATCTATCTGTGGTTTCCAAAAGATTAAATCGGATAAATACAGCTCAAAAAAGTGCACCGTGGATCGGATGAAAAAAACGAAGGTTACATCAGAACATTCTCAATTGGCTCACCCATTATTGCAATGCGTTGTATAGGTTACGGAGGCACTGATCCTGAACTTCGCATTGGGTGCCGCTCTTGTACCACGCGACTAGGTTGAATCACATCATAGAATGAGAATTGACAAGCAAAACCAAATCAAAATTTACAAACCCAACAATAGATTCTGTTGCAAAAAGTGTCCAGCACAAAGATTCAAAAAAAACGGCAGCGAAAAGTCGTGATCATAAATGCTCTATATCTCACAACGAGAGATTCCTCCATTCATTAGAAAATGACATAACATAGTTACAAATATTATCCCAAACTTCCAAACAAGTCAAGCCCACAACATTTAAAAGAGGGATGTAGAATAACAGCAATCGGGAGAGTCTAATTTAACTAAGCAGCTGCTTTCCTCGGAGATTTAGGAGGCTTGGAGGGAGACTTCGATTCTTTAGTAGCCTTGTCAGTTTTCTTTGGCAAAAGAACGGGGTTGATGTTGGGAAGAACACCACCGTGGGCAAAAGTGACACCAGCAAGCAATTTTCCCAGCTCGTCATCGTTCCGAACTGCGAGGAGAAGATGCCTTGGAATGATCCTATTCTTCTTGTTATCACGTGCAGCATTTCCAGCTAACTCCAGAACCTGCAAACGAAAACAGAACTCATAACTAAAGAATCCTAGCATATAAATTGATTGAGAACCCAAGCGACGAATTGCTAGATAACACGGTAAGAACAAATTATAACCACGAAATAACACCATAACAAAACTTCTTCACTGATAAACAAATAAACTCCGAGAAAACGTTATATGTAACGAGAAAGGGAAAAAGTAATACTTCAGCAGCTAGATATTCCAGCACGGCGGCCAAGTAAACCGGAGCTCCTGTTCCGACACGCTGAGCGTATCGTCCCTTCTTCAGGAACCGGCCAATCCTACCGACGGGAAACTGCAAACCGGCCTTGATGGATCTGGTCACCGGCTTTGCCCTAGGACCGCCTCCCTTCCTGCCTCCGGCACCCTTCTTAACTTTGCTGCTGGCGTCCATCGCTCCTCACTTTTCCCTCTTGCTCAACGAATAAAGTCTTCTATAATTAAGCAGTTCGAAAAAACGTTTTGGAGTGGTTACGAAGTGCAGTTCACGCTGTCTTATATATAGTCGTCAGATACGCATCTGGTTTGGGTGACGATTTGATTTGGACTGTCGATCCAATTAAATGGACGGTTGTTGGCATTTGATTTCGATCCGGGTAACGTGAAATGGACCAATGGGGAAGCAAGTGCTAATTTGAAATTTTTTACACGCCAAATAATCCCGCCCGAACTGAACACCCTTTTTCCTCCACGCTATGTGCAAATAAAGTAGTAAACAAAAAATCAGATGATTTGGAAAGTAGTGTAAGACAAATTTAAGCATATTAGAAATTTTAATTATATTTATTTATTCCATCTCTTAAAATATGGTGATAAAACAATTGAGGCATAAAAAATCGAGCAATATATTTTTGGAGTTTGATTTGAAATTATAATGAGTTTCAAAAAAATATTAAATTTAACTTAATTATCTAGTGAGTGGTTTTAAACATTTTAATTGAGTCAATCTTAAGTAGAACGAATTTATTTAGCAATCGTAAATAAAATCAACCCGATGACAGGTTAGCGAAAATTAATTTAAAATATAAGAAATTTTATGGAAAATGCAAAGCTTTGATCCAAGAAAACTGGCTTCAAAATATTTATTACGTGAATTCATAATTTTGATGAATTTTTATTAAAATTGACCAACACAACTATGGTTTTTAACCTAAAAGAGGTTTACTAACCTCACCACATGCCACAATACTTTTAAATTGAGTTGAAAATCCATGAAATTCATGAATTCCCTTAAAATCATTCAAAAACCA
>NMUG010001503.1:0-17756 GCA_002855965.1 Monotropa hypopitys | reverse complement strand
ATTTAATAACCTTTTACTTATCTCTTATGAACATAACAATTCATATACACTTTATTAATCCTTTCTACTAACTATTCTATAATCATTCTCACAATATACATATATATTGTCTCTTAAGTCTCGAAAATCATTTCATTTATTTTCATTTCATTTCCAAAAATACTTCTTTTCTCATTTTCTTTTCCATAAATCACATTTCCTTTTCAAATCTCTTTTCTGAATTTCAAAACTTTGTTGTATCATCAGAGTTGTATTATCTTTATCAGTTTAGTAGTTTTATATTTTTCTCATTAGTGAGTTAGTTTTGTTGTTAGTGAATTTAGTTGTTTGTGTTTGCCACGCATCCGTTCCTGGATGGCTAGTTCTACAGTCGTCAGGGATGGGGCGTGACACTGCAGTTCCATGCGATAGTGTACGGGGTGCACGAACTATTGCATATAGCAATAGTTATTTTGAAAGAAAAGGACATGAGAAGTCCACTATTTTAAAAAGGGGGCTGCGGTCTAGATTATATTATGTACGAAAGGCTTTTAATGTGGAAGTTGAGATGGTTTGGTATCATTGCATGGCATTGCATCTTTTCTATTTTGGAACATTGTTGTTTTTGAAGTTAAATCGTGCTCTTACTTGCCTTTCATCTAGAACTTGCGATGCATATGTTCACACTCAGTTTCCTTGTTTTTGACTTGAAAATAGGTATCCAGTGGTAGCAGTCCACTATGAAGCTTGAGTGAAGTATTGCCGGGAAGAAGGATTTGGGGCTAGTGGTGTGCTCTTGGTAGTAACTAGTCATTGCAGCTTATTTATTTTCCCCTTGTAGTAGTTGGTTAAATTAGAAGTAGTCTTTTAGTAGAATCCATGTATTATGTCATTACTTTTTGGTTGTTGCAACATTTGGAATATGTTATTCTTGGTGATGGGAGATTGATGGTTAGGTGTGATAGTTTTCTTATCATATGTGAAGTCTATTTGAGGTATTTATTTCAAAAGAAAAATTTTTATTCCGCTATTATTTAGTATTATGGAGTATGAGATGTTACATGTGATGTGGGCATGCATGTGATGGTTGGATTTTATATTGTAGTATTTCATTTAAAAATGCTCTAATATCCCAGAAAATGGTATAAATTCCGTGGCCGTTACAATTGGTATCAGAGCTTTAGTTTCGAAAACTGAGGGACTTTGGGGAGACATTTAGTCTTGATGGGTGCATTGTGTGACTGTTGCATTATATCTCATATGATTTTTCATGTGTACTTGTGTTTTTGGTGTTTGCATGCATTGCATGAGAGCCGATACGGAAATTTAAAACAAATAAATTATAAAGGCCTATTCTTAGAGTCCTTTCCTATCATTGGTTGTCTAGGGTGTTTGACCCTTGTTGGTGGCAGTTGAGTTGTTCTTCCTAGATTTTCTGGTTTTTGGTATCTCTCCCGAGACTTGCTCAGGGTTCCAACTTAGTCTAGTGGTTGTCTTTGGTTGCTCGTCCTTGGTCATTTAGACTCCTTTTAATATGATTTTTAATCTTTTTATCTTGTAGAATCATGTCTAACCGTTGTGGTCGTGGACATCGTGGAGTTCAGATTCTCGACACGGTTAGCGAAGAAGTAAATGGCCAGCCTATGGATCTTCCAGGCATTTTCCAACCTAAAGGGGTTATCCCCGTGAGGATGGCAAATGCTAGTCAATTCATTCGAAAAATCGCAATAGCTTTGGTTGAGGCCAGTCGAGAGGTCGTAGTGCCTAGAGAGAATGCTCCCAGTCATATCTCTGAATCTCTTCGCAAGTTTCGTCATATGGATCCACCAAATTTTAATGGTGAAGGTGACCCAATTGAGGCAGATCATTGGATGATGGAAATCCGAAAGGTCTTTGAAATCCTTGAAATTTCTGAGAATAAGATTCGCCTCTCACTTGCTTCGTACTAACCTGTTAGGGAAGCAAATGCATGGTGGACTTCAATTGTTGAAGCAAGATGCTCTTTGGGTCCTTTCCGGTGCTAACCCTCAGGTTATGATTGATCCTCTTGGATCTATGTCCTGGGCAGACTTTAAAGCCATATTTGAGAGTTAGTACTTTCCAGAATCTTTCCGAGATGGTCTCCGTGAGCAGTTTGAGAGGCTCGAGCAGGGAGCCATGTCAGTGACTCAGTATGTCGTCAAGTTCCAGTCCTTGTCTCAGTTTGCCCAGGATTAGGTTAGTTCAGAAGAGAAGAAGTGCAAAAGGTTTGAGCATGGTTTTCATCCTTCCATCCAACGTCTCATTGTTAGGCACCGTATTCGGGTCTTCGTCAATATGGTAGAGTGTACCAGGCTTATTGAATCGAAGAAAGAACCTTCCAGGAAAGTTAAGATTTGGGAACCAAGAGGCCAATCTTCTAGCTCTAGTGCTTCTTATGGTAGTTTCGGGAAGAAGAGACAGCATGAGCAATCATGTTTCTCAAAGGGGCAGAAGCAACATGTTAATCCCGGTCAGTCCGGTGTTCCTTTTCGAGCATAGATTGTACGCCATAAATATAATCCGAATGGACACATACGCACTGAATGCCCTCAGGTCACTTACTATGAGTGTGGACAACCCAGTCACGTCTCCAGATTTTGTCTTTCCAAGGGCATCGAGCACAGTGAGGTAGGGCTTGTCCAACAACCTCGCTATGTTCATCCATTCTAGCAGCAACAACAATTTTAGATAGCTCCGGTTTCCTCTAGACAAGGCTCTAGATCTGACAGGAAGGGTCCTTCGGGACCAGGGAAGTCGTCAGGCTAGCATAGTGGTGCAGGGCATGGTCAGATGACCTAGGGACGAGTTTATGTTGTTCCTTCTGTTAATCCCCAGCCTTTTGTTTAGTAGCCAGAGGCATCGGTGGTGCGTGGTAATATTCTTGTCTATAACTCTTGGGCATCTGTTCTTATTGATTCTGGTGCTTCGCATTCTTTCTTGGAATTTTCTTTTGCATCTACTTTGGGATTGAAGTTAGAGGTATTTGACCCTCCTATGTTGGTGGAATAGACTGCTGGAGGCCATATTCCTTTGAATTATTTCTGTCGTCAATGCGAAATAACAATCGCAGATCGACATTTCTCTTTTGATCTTATTGTATTGAATATGTCTGGGTTTGATATCATATTGGACATGGATTGGTTATCCTCTCATCATGCCAATATTGATTGTTTTCGTCGCCAGGTCCTTATCCAAGATCTAGAGGGAGACTTCTTATATTTTATTGTGGATCGTTAGGATCCTATCAAATCAGCTTTTATGATCTGAAGGAGTGTGGCTCCTTTTGTTGCATGCTTGCCATCTTGGCCTTGGATGATGATGTCCCCGAACACCAAGAGTTGCCTGCCATTGTATGTGACTTCTCTGATGTATTTTCAGAAGAGTTACCGGGTCTACCTCTCGAGAGGGAAGTGGAGTTCTCTATCGATCTTATTCCAATATCAGCTCCTATCTCTATTCCACCGTACCGATTTGATCCAGCCGAATTTAGGGGATTGAAATCCTAGATTGAAGAATTGTTTGAGTTGGATTTCATCTGTCCGAGTTCTTCTCCTTGTGGAGCGCCTGCTTTCTTTGCCAAGAAGAAGGATGGATCTCTTCGCCTTTGTATCGACTATCGTAAGCTGAACCGAGTGACTATCAAGAACTGTTATCCTATGCCCAGGATCGATGATCTCTTCAATCAGCTACGAGGTTCTACTTGCTTCCCAAAAATAGACTTGCGGTCTGGTTATCATCAGTTGTGCATTCGGGAAGAAGATATCTCCAAATCTGCGTTTCGCACTCATTATGGACACTTTGAGTTTGTGGTTATGCTGTTTGGGCTAACCAATGCTCCGACTACTTTCATGGATCTTATGACCCATATCTTCTGACCATTTCTAGATCAGTTTGTGGTGGTGTTTATGGATGACATCCTTATATATTCTACTTCAATAGAGGAGCATCAAGCTCATCTTCGTATTGTTCTTGATCTTTTGTGCGAGAATTAGCTTTATTCCAAGCTTAGTAAGTATGAGTTTTGGATTTTAAAGTGAAGTTCTTGGGATATGTGGTGTATCAATATGATGTTTGTGTTGATCTGGTTAAGATTGAGGCCATTCTTTCCTGGCCTAGACTATCTAATGTGTTTGAAGTTCGTAGTTTCCTCGGTCTTGTGGGTTATTATCGGCACTTTGTCCTCGACTTGTCATGTCTTGCAGATCCTATGACACATCTTACATGCAAAGACATCCGTTTTGTTTGGGATGATGCATGTGAAACTGCTTTTGAAGAGTTAAAAAGATGGTTGCCATCATCTCCTATTCTTATTGTTCCGAAGAGAGGCATTGGCTACACCATTTATTGCAATGCTTCGCATGAGGGTTTGAGTTGTGTGTTGATGCAAACGGATAAAGTCGTGGCTTATGGGTCTCGTTAGTTGAAAATCCATGAGAAGAACTATCCGACGCACGATTTGGAGGTTGTCATGGTGATTTTTGCATTGAAAATTTGGAAGAATTAGCTCTCTGGCGAGAAATTCGAGGTTTTCTCTGACCACAAGAGCCTCAAGGTCTTGTTCACACAAAAAGAACTTAATATGCATGAGCATAGATGGATGGAACATCTTAAGGATTATGACTTCGAGTTACACTATCATCTGGGTAAGGCTAACATGGTTGCCGATGCATTGAGCTGATGTTCCTATTACTTGGCTAGCTTAGCCATCCGTGACTGAAAGTGCGTGGAAGACTTGACAGAATTTGTGCATCATACCGAAGAAATTGGGGAAAATGTCACCTTGTGCAATATGATGGTCCATTGTTTGCTATCTCAGAAAGTTATGGAAGCACAAGTTAGTGATGAAGAAACGACGATCCTGCATTCTAGGTATCTTGAGGGTGATTCACAAGTATATAGTAGATCCATTGCATGTTCTGAAGCAATCAACGATCAAGGTCGAGAAGAACCTATCTTACGAGGAAAAGCCAGTAAAGATTTTAGACCATCGAGAGAAAAAGCTCTGAAGTAAGGCGATCCCTTTAGTCAAAGTTTGGTGGGAAAACCAATTGGGAAATGAGGCCACGTGGGAGAAGGAGGACGACATGCGCCAGAAGTACCCAGAACTGTTCGAGTAAGGTAATTTTATTTCGTAAATTCTTATCTATAGGTTATCTTAAGTTTGGGGGACAAACTTTTATAAAGGAGGGGAGGATATGAGACTCCGTCCCAAAAAATAAGATTTTATAAAATAAAATCCTTAATAAAAATATTTTGGAGATGATTTGGTATTTAATTAAAGTCATTTGGGCTTATTTTGGAGTTAAAGGCCCAAAATAAACAAAGGAATCCATTTAAAGGCTTAAAGCAACAATAAATTAGGTTAGGAAGCCCAAATAAGACCAACCGAAGGTCAGCAGACCGGACCAGTTCGGGTCAAGTCCAGCCAACCGGTCCAGCCCGGGTCCAGACTACCATCTATGTGGTAGCCGCTCTGCCGAGCTACAGAGTCTTGTCCTATCCAGAGTGTCGAGCAACCTGACTGATGGGACAACTCAGTCGCAGATTCTTTTCTGACTCTAACATCTGTTCTGACACAGACAGTGCTTAGGTTGACCAACAGGTCTGACTTGGATTAGATGGGTCACTGACCTGTTCGGCAGAATTAAGGATAGGTCAATCCATCGTATTTAATGCACCTAACCTCCGAATGATTATATAAACCCTTCACCCTTCAGCATTCAAGTCCTACTAACCAACCCTCTGTGTATTCAAGTTCTAGAGAGAGAAAGAGTTAACCCTCTGGATACTTAGTGTTCGACAGACCTCCACCAACCTCCAGTATACTTATCCGACCAGTCCTTGTTCTCAAAACATTTTTCCTTCACCCTCTGGACCACTTGTGTTCAACCCAGATGATCTTCACTGACCGGATCATCATCCTCTAGACAGACCCCAGCTTGGCCAATCACTTGGCAGACCAGGAGCACAACTCAGGTAATCACTTAGCCCTTCGGTAAAATTCCTTTACTAGTCTTTTGATTCTATTCGGAAAGTCCACCGAAGGACTTGTCCGCACTGATTTCAACTCGACAGCCTTTCCTGTGGCTCTACCGAATCAACTCATACCCTTGTGTTTTAGTTCGACAACATTCTAGTGTTCGACACTTGGCCAAACAGTCCGGACATACCTTTTAACCCTCTGGCTGAACTCATTTCAGTTCGGCGAGTATGCCCGGACGATTCTAGAGTACCCCTTACCCCTCCTCAGAGCCTTGCCTACCTCCCACTTTCCAGAGCACTTGTGCTCGGTAGAAGGAATGTCCGCCATTTTGGAAACTCAACTCTCTGAGCTCGGCTTTATAGCCAACTGTTCATCCAGTTAGCCATGAGGCCTTAGAATCACCTCACCAACCTTTTCGACTAGTCTTAGTGTCAGAAGCACCATTTCTCGTACTGCCATAGCCTACCAAAAATCTTGTTTGACTATTCGGCAAAATAGTCAGTTCGGAAGACTGACTTCCCGACCAGAGTTGCTCGGCACTAGTGAGCCAGTGCTCGGAAGAACCTAATAAGCATAGGGAGTAAGCCCTTCGGTCACTTATATTGTCCAGTAGCTCGGCCAACTGGCCAAGAGCAGTCCGACCATGTTGGTCCGGCAGCTCAGCTCGATGGTAACCTTAGCAGTTCAGCAGAATACTTAATCCATTATATTTTTGTGGCAGATTTAAGGTGAAATTCAAAAAAAAAACTAAGGAAAAAGGTAAATCTTTATATGTCCTACTTACTCGCATTTTCTTTACTTGCTCACTCCTTTTTACGAATATCATTGCGGCTATTGAGCTAAAAACTTATTATGTTATCACTCTTGCAAAACAAAAGAGACGAGCTTGTGAAACCTCTTTTTATACATGGATAAGAAAATGTGGAAAATATTTTATGTGATTATCGGCACGGACATGACATGGCCACGGAATACGATCATAAATGGATACAAGCTCGGTGCTGGGGACATGGTCAGATACCATGCACACAGGGACATGCTATAAGGATGGGACCAAACCAGATAGTCATCTGGATGACATCATGCCACTATGCATATTGTGGGGTAGCTCCCCTTGTTCTGGTACCGTGGAGGCTGTAATTGGTTGGCTTGATAGACTGGTTGACAGTCATATATCTTTGGCAGAATGCCTAAGCAATCAATATGAACTTGTTGCAGGTTCATGCGTGAAAGATGCCGAAATCTGAAATGACCTGGAGGGTCAATGACAATTACACTTGAGGTTATTTGAGCCATTGTTACTATGATTATCTAAAATAATTTACTTGCAGGAATGATTTGGTTATCTATGAAACTAGTAATTTCAACATGTACTTTATTCACTCTAGTTTTATAGCTTATGAGTTTTCTAAAACCCCTTTTCAGGATATAAGAAGCAGCTGTAGGAGCTTGGGATTATAATTCTATTTTGTCATTTCATGTATTATCCCATGGGGCCCCCTTGTTGTATCTCCGAGATTATTAATGAAATATGGGTAATTGCTAGTGATGCACTCTCTGGGTTTTATTTTACACTTTCCGATATTATTCAATCTAAATTTTTTCGATGAATCCCTAAACTCATTTAAAAAGGGCCTTTAGCGAGTTTTCTCATTGGCCTGTCATGGATCATGTGTGATTGGGTCGTGACAGATAGAGTGGGTCCGATAGTGTGGCCCATCGACACACTATTCTTTTCCTTCTATCATTCTCCAACTCATCGGGAGGGCTACGCTACCCCAATTATGCACAATATCGTGGATGGAGCGATCATCCAGGGAATCCCATCATAAGTCCATTCTCGTATAAATCATTACATCATTCTCCAATTCGATGGGAGGGCCACCATTGCCCTTTGGTTTCATTTCGTTAGTTCATTCCTAGCCCAAGCTAGTCCTAGGAAATATATGTTCCAATGATGTGCGAACACTTAGAAGTTCCTTCTATATAGTCAACCTTACCGATACACGAAGTTGACTTCATTTCCATTCAATTTTGTAATATTGGTGACTCATAAATTATGGATTCGAGATTGAGTACGAATAGACCTTGTAGGACATATCATCCATATTCATCTTTCATTGGGTATGTTGAATCAATTAGTTTATTATTCAAATCACAACTCAACCTTGACAACATCAAGGAAGACCATCATATCTTTCAATGCCTTCCACCTTGACGACATCAAGGGAGGCCACACCAATCCTCACCATGCTAAAGAACCACTTTATTCTATAATGTTTCCACCCATAGACTCTCAATCAAGTCTAGACACCCGAAGTACAAGAAAGCCTATAACAATTCGAGGAACACCATTTCCCTTCAACACTCATAGGCAAGCCATGATAAACATCATGTCACCCTAATGATTGACTTGGAGTCTCATCGACTACATGTGACCACGTGATACCAGGGTCACTTAGAACCTCAAGTGACTCCAAAATGACTCATTACGTTCCCAAATAAAGCCTATAACCCATTCGGACATTTTATCGAACACATGGTAGCCATTGGATTCCCAAGGCCACTAAAGGATGCCACAAGTCCTTTAACACTTCCATTGTCACACTCCGGAAAATTTAATTATTTTCCATCCGTTTCAAAAAATAATAATATTGATCGATTAAATCTTTTTTTGGGATTTAATGTTTAATCGTTCAGTTCCCTACGGTTCGTATTTTAATTTACCGATCCTGTCTGAGTGAGGCAAGTCTCGGGTTGTGAGGTTTTGTGTTTGGAGTGCGGGCAAGCTGTTGTGGCAGAATTCGGATCGCGTCTGGGTTTTCGGGGATTATTCGATGTTCGTTGGACATTTAAATTCTTTTTGAATTTAATGTTTAAATTAAAATTTTAAAATAAAATTCAAAAAATGGGGTTTGCATTTAGAATCAGAAGGGTTTCCCCCCCCCCTTCTCCCGTATCTCTTCCCCTTCCCCGAACTCCCCCCTTTGCGGCGCGACCCCCTCCCCCGAAACCCCATTCCACCATTGTTGCCCGAACTCCATCCCCTCTCCTCCACCGATCTCCTCTCCCTCTATCGGCCACCCACCTATCTCTCACTCTCGATCTCCTCTCCTCCCTCCTCCCTCACCGAGCTTTGCTCTCTCCCTCTCCCTCCTATGCGCGCGCGACAGCGCATTCCCGCCCCTATCCCGACCTGCTCACCCTCTCCCCTCTCCCGTGCTCTCCCCCTCTCACTCGGTTGCTCTCTCATATCCTACCTCTCTTCTCCCTCTTCGCACACACACTTACACACAGCAGTGTGTGTAGTGGTGGTGGCTGCGATGGCGAGTGGTGCGCAGTGGTGGTGGTGGCGACGCGTGGGCTGCGGTGGCGGAGTGGTGGTGTCGAGTGATGGTTTGATGGTTGCGGCGAGGTACAGTGACTGATGGGTTTGCGACGACGAGTGCTAAGGAGGATGGAAGGATGTTCAGCGTCAGCAACTGATGGGTGTCGAAGCGTGGCGAGGTGCAGTGAAGGACGGACGATCAGTGTCGCGTGACGATTAAGCGTCGCATTAGTGGGTAAGCTTCTATTTCACTCTTTTCAGTGTTGTGAATCGTTTGTAGTTCGATTAGTGACTGTCTGTCATATTTTAGGTCTCAGCCTTAGCAAGCGACATAAATCAGTGGCGCGTAACATTCGAGGCTTTGACTACCGCTTGTGGTCACATCGTCTGGTATACCACACACTCCTTTTAATTCTCGCAAAATCTAATCGGTAAATTTATATTAGTAGGAGGTGTGATATTGGGTTCCTGCTTGTGTTGTTATTGTTGGCGCCTTAGTGCGGTTCTCCTATTTTGAGCAGGTTCATGCTGAAATTTCTACAAAATTCAGTGTCGGCGATTGTTACAGAAATTCCAATCGAGGTAAAGTTTTCTATCCCTCTCGTTTGTAGTATCGGTATTCTTTCTTCTCCATCGCATTACAATTTAATTGGTCGATTTTGAGTATCGTCTAGGGTCTTATATACTCCCTAGGTTGTTGGTCGTTCGGTTCCTAAATTGATTGCGAAAAACCCCAACTTTTATAAAAAGTGTGTCGTCGTTTTTTATGAAATCAAATTGGGGAGATTGACTTGTTGGACACTCTTGGGTAGTTGGTGGTTTAAAACGGTGTTTTGACACGTTTTTATTATAAATCGAACGAAATGATTGTTTTGCGAACGAATGGAACATTTTGGAAATAAACGGAATATTTGGTAAGGATGGAAAGAAAGTCACATTTTGGTTTGACACGTCGACTAGGAGGTTGTTTGCCCTAGGTCGCACGGAATGGTTTGATAAAGTAAAAATGTGACGTGTACCTCTATACGAGGAAATACTTTTGAGTTGGCTGACATTTTGCAGGTAGCTGGATTTTGGTACCTTGAGTGGCTACTGTGAGCACTCACGACATTGCGCAATGGGGGGTTGTCTGGCCCCTCCCCACGAGTTGGGGAATACGAGGATTATGGCAGGTAGTTGGCTGATCCCCAACTAGCCCAGAATTATCCGAAACTCAATAAGTATATGATATTGCCCTTGTTTTATAAAAGGTGCGGAATGGGAATTGGAACACTTGGAATACGTTTTAATAACGGAAAATGAGTCTTTACTTGTGTAGCTTCGACACTTGGACACGATTCCCTCATGGCCTTGTCTAGGCCTTCTTTTGGTAAATATTGGTTAGTCTTACTTTTCTTTCTCGAGTCTTGGTCAGACACTAGTTTTACTACTTTTACCTTACGATGAGTCAACAGTAAAATATTGGAAAGAAAGTAACTGTTTTTATATAATGAGATCCATTACATTAGTCATATTACATTCCTTGCATGATCACACACCTTCACACCAATATTATAGACGGTAGGAGATGGATTATCTCTACCAGGTGGTCGTGCCTGACCCTCTACTTTTGTAGGACTTGTCCCCTTTGCTTGGAGCCGCTAGATCCTTCGCAGGACTCGAGGCTGGACTGGACTGTCGTGATAGGTTGCTTCTCTCTTATTGTATAGCCCTTCTTTACTTTTCTGTTGCCCACCTTGTACAGGATTAATTTATAAAATCCTATTTTGGCCTTTTCTTTTAGTTTGGACACCGTTGTACAGGGTTATGTTATAAAACCCTTTTGCCCCTTTTATTGGTATCAGAGTAGCGCAGATGTTTGTTGTAATAAATAGTGTAATGGGTGCATGTGTGGTAGATAGTACTTTACCATTTGTTGGATACTCTTACCAATTTAATACTTCTAAAAAAAAATATGCTTCAAAATTTGGGAGTGTTACAGTTGGTATCAGAGCGCTCGTTCCGACTTACCTATGTCTTTGGGTGAGACTTTTAGTCTCAATGAGCACACCGTTTCTTTTGTGTAGCTCTGAAGAATTGCATTTAGGGTCAATGGCATGTGTATCTAGGCATTGAATGTGTGTGCATTGCATGTATCTCATTAAACACAAATTTTTATAACTCGAAATAATAAAATGGTTTGGAAATTTGTGGTGTCTACTCTTTCGAGTTGGTCTTGTTGTTGTTCTTTTAGAACTTTGAGCAATTCTTCTCTATCTTGTGGTGACTTTTGAGCCTGTCTTAGCAACGGTTAGAGGATTTTGTTGATATTGGACTCGTTTGTTCCGGTCGTATCCTCTTGTTAGTAGTGGTGACTCCTATTCTAGCGTGGTGAAATGTTTCTAGTTCCTTGTTCTTAGGGCATAAATGAGTTTCTTCGTTGACACTTGAGGTGATTTGGCACTTTATTCCTCGGTTTCGATCGTTGGTAACTGCAGTTATGGCTTGTCGAGCCTATTCCTCCGTAGGAAGCAGATTCTTGTTGTCGTCATCGTGGCTTTTGAGCCTATCTCTGGTAGCGGATGGTGAAATTTTGCGACAGTCATTTATTCTCGTTTGCCCTTTTAGTGAGGATGATGATTTTGCGTATGGTTGAGTGACCATTCCTTGAGTTTCCCCTTTCGCTCTTAAATGAGGTTGTTGTTAGCTTTTCCTTCTAAGAGTGATGTCACTCCTCTTGATGCCGGTTTGATAGTTATTCTAGTGGTTGGAAATTTGTAGTGCTCTTGCGGTCGAGTCTTGAATTCTATTTCGCTTTTTGACATTGATATCTGGAGTTTGTCTTTTATATCGTGGCTTGATTGTCTCCTTGTGGTTGAGTTTGACTCCCATTCTCGTTGCGCGGTAGACTTCTTGCTTGATAGGAGTTTTCCAATCAAGTATACAATGAAATAAATGTGAGGAAGAAAATCATTCCTCTTACAATTGAAGTATACAACTCCCTATAAGAATATTACAAGTAGGAACACAATTCTCTCAAGTGGATATACAAAGAAAATACAATGAGAGAGAGTGTGTGTGTGTGTTTTGAACGTTTTAGGTATCTTGGATATATATAAAACTTGTAGGATTGAAGTCTTAAGATTTTAGGACCCTTACACATGTTTATATAGCCACATATAAGAAACTAGACTTTTATAGCCATTGGGTGGCATTGTGGTAAATTTGAGCGACTTTAAAATACAAAACAACACATTTTTACACTAGACCGGTATGCCAGATGGTGAGTCGGTCGGTGTTCCGATGAGGTTGAAATTGAATTGAAAAACCTAATGCCCAAAATTTGCACAATCCGGTAAGGGACTAGTATGCCGGCCAACATACCGCCTGGTGTGCCAATGCTTATTCCGGTGGGCCTATAGGCTGCTGTGTTGGTCCAATTGTGTTGAGACTTAATCCCTTGGCTTGGTTTTTGATTCCCTACAACTTTAATGAAGATCACAACTTAGAAACATGTAAGTATATAAATCCTTGTTAGCATGAAAATTTCTAAGCAAGATTTAAAAAAACGATTAAGTATGTTCGGGAATCCAAGTAAGTCAATAAATTATACAAGGGGTCTAAGGAATAAATTATAAAGATAAATAAACTTTGAAAGCATATTTTCTTAGCATCTACGAAATTATTTGATAAAATCACAAAGATTTAAAAAATTCATGTTATAAATAAATTTCTTGAATAATAAGGTTTTCAATTTTTAAGCTTAAATCAAGGAAATAAAATTATTTTAATGTAAACTAAATTTGTGGGATAAAACCATTAAAACACATCATCAAAACCCATGTATCTCATATAGCGCGACATACGTGATCTTGTCCTCCTCCTCAGCTGAGGCCGATACCTTCAACCGAGATGAATAGAAAATATTATAGTTAGAGGAATTGTAAATAGGAGTCAACATTAATCAAATAGGATGGACTGACACTCACACTGTGTAGATGAAATTCCCCACCTCATTTGAGTCCTGGGAGTAGGGCTATCATCCCATCTCGGGAATTCCCATCTAGAACTACTAACGAATTTTTTTGTCTCTTCATCCTTTTACTTGGGTGGACAGTTCATTGATCATTGAAGAGGTGTTGGACCTATTACAAAAATACCATCCTCCAGCAGTGTGGGAGACTTCTTTAATCATAAAGAGGCATACAGAAGGTTGAGACAATTAAGGGGGTTTGACCATTTGACATGGTTAGCTATAGGATGACACAATCAATGAGGAGCCTATACCCATTTTGGGCTAATTGGCTAGGGGCAAGCCCAAACTTGGACAAGACTTGTCTAACAATCTTTGGGAAGGGAAGATAAATACCAACCTCTAGAGCATCATAATAGATGCATATTTTATTTGGAGAGAAATCAAAGGCTCTCTCTTTAGGATTGGGAACCCTAAGATGAATGGTGTTGGAAACCTAAAATTTGCGATGGATAATGGACAGATCAACAAAGTTTGGGATGGAGGCATAATTGATAGTTGAACAATAAAAATTGGGTCTAGGGTAAGCCTGAATTTGAGGAATTGGGTTCTTGTCAGCCTGCCCAGATGTACCGACTGACTCGTCTTTAGAATTGAGAGCCCCTACCACCAAAGCCCTCATACCTCGACCCATCAAGGGCTCCTCTTCCTCTTTCGTAGCTTCGTCTACCATAATAGGGTTTGCTACAGGCTTAGGTTCTAAGGGACTAAACTCAGACATGGTAAATGGAGGAAAAACAAGGCCAATGAAAAGAAAGGTAAAGGAGAGAAAGGGACGTACCTAGAGGAGAAGAACAAAACTCTCAAGAAATTCCTAGAAGGGAGTTGGATAACACTTGGAAAGTAGAATTTACTATGATTTCCTCCGGAAATGAAACAATGACAGTTATTAGGATTGTTTCGAAATTTGAACCGTCATCTGATCTAGACCGTGTAAATTTCCCAATATGAATGATCCAGGGATAACCATGTGGTAACGATGTGACCCTTGTCATGCATATTTAATGCCCTGTACATGCACCCAAAGTGACAGAAATCGCCAAATGATAGAAGCATGTTTCTATTGAAATAAGCTCCTCACATCCCAAAGGAAACATGGGAGTAGCTCATAAGGGGTGTCAGGCAAGAGCTCGGTAATCCTTATCCTAGTCCAGAACCGATCTAGTTGTAAGAAGCCATTGAGCTCGATAAAGGCCCAAGTAAGCTATAATAGCCTAATTAAAGATCCCTTCTAAGGAAGGGCTCAGCTTGAATGTTGAGCTGATCTAGTCGAGCTCAGCTACGGTCGAGAAGAGCTCGGTTACAACTGAGATAAACTCTTCTACGATAGAGATGAATAGGAGACAAGTTTGGAAAACCCATGAAAGATTTTGTTACGAATATGGAAGGCAGTGGAGAATATTCCCACCTATTTGTATGAATGGATAAGGATCCTAAAAGATTGAATTACTACAGGCAAGAGACAACAATCTCTTCCTAAAAAATAGGAAGAAATAAGAAAACTTTTCTAAAACTAAATAAGAAAACTTTTCTAAAACTAGAGGAGGCATAAAATTTTGAAAAATACACCGCCACAAGGTAGAAAAACCATAATTCTACACAATCTTCTTTTTATTTATTCTTTCAAAAATGTAGTCACTAACTTAGGCATCAGAGAAGATTTGGTCGTCATCTCACCAGCATCAAGATTTGTTTTCCAAATCTACGAGCGAGGAAGATAAATGATGAATCGATTTCCACTTTGCCCGACTGCTGATGATTTCGCCTCTCGGACGTCTGAAAGCTGCTACTACCTGCAAAGGGGGAACGATCTAGAGGCACAGAGAGAATGGGGGGCGGTGCCTCCGAACCGCCTCCGACAATCAAGTCAATAGTCGTTTTTGGGAGAGAAAGGAATTTACAAAGTAGGTAAGTATGAGAAATGAAAGTGCGTACCTGTAACCTCTACCAAATCTTCCTTATATACCTGATAGTTAGGATCCGAAAACCCTAGCCGCCATGTCCGATGCATACGTGAGCGTCTGGATGGTTTCCTTATTTTCCTCAACCGAATATGGCAGTTTCCATATCAGTGCCAATATGCCCCGCCACTCTCGGTAATCACTCTGCGAATATGGCCATGTGTCCTCTAACGGGGTCGTGCGTGAATATCCTCCCTAATACTTACGTAGATGACCGTTGTGAGGTTCTTCCATTTGGATGTTCTGCTCGCCTCGGCTCAGTTGTGACCGAGCTCATGGTTATAGACCACATCTGAGTTGACATCCGGACTGGCCTCTGTACATTGCTCTGAGATGAGATCTCAGTCTATTTCCCTCATCATCTACTCCCCTGTTCCTGGGCTCCTGATCAACCCAGGAGGTATGGAACAAACGTACACCCTTTCTGACGCTTGGGGTTCATCGTGATGCGTGTGCATTAAATACTCGGGGCCGCGTGTCCTTCATCACAACGTCCAAACGATCTTCCATGGGGTGCCTTTGATCGTAGCCGTCCAACCTCTTTGGATTCCCAATGAGGGAGTTTAAATCGATTAATCTTCTTCGATTCACTCCTTGTTCGTGTTGTGTTCATGACCCCAGACCTTGCCCTCCAATAACGTGTTAAGCTGTCGTGGTTCTCAACCCTGAACCCTTTCTTAGGTACGTCTGTTCCCCATATATTATTTGCTTCTCTCACCACCGAATCGCGGACTTATCTATGGCGAGTTCTAGCATGAATATTCCTCCCGCCCTTGAGTTGGAGGATGTCGATACGGATGTAAGGTTACCCCCTTTTGGGGCGCGAAGGGGCCAGAGCGTTATCCTTGAGGGAAGAGCCCATAGAGGCTCGCCCTATTAGGAACCATTGCCCTGAGGACGAGTTCGCAGCCTGTAATTACGAGTCTTCTATCTTAGTGTATGAGTTAGAGCTAATTAGAGACAAACACTACATTCCATCAAACGTACAGCTCTGCGTTCCCCGGAAGGGCGAGAGCGCCTGTTCCAGTGCTCCAAACGAGGCATGTATTTACTTGGGAGCCCTGGAAGGAGGGCTGCACATCCCTATTCCTCCTGTAGCCAGGGAAGTCCTTGCACATTTTTGGATTGCTCCGGGGCAACTAGCCCCCAACGCTTGGAGGACTTTAATTGGTTGTACAGTTTTATGGAGCGCCTTGTCGGGCGGTAAATCTCTGTTGTCCCTGAGGGTCTTTCTCCATCTCTTCAATATGAAAGAAATCCCTATGACCCGTGGATGGTGGTATTTCTCCAAGCGGGATAAGGGAGAAGATCTGGTGAAGGACCTCCCTTCATCTAATAAATCCTGGAAGGACAAGTTCTTCTTTGTAGGGGGCTCTCAGATTGGGAGTTCTATTCTTGGGAAGAGAAGAAGGGCTTCCCTATTTGCGGACAATGGGGCTTCCCCTCTGTCGAAAGTGAGCCCCTGACGTCCTTCTTGAATATATGTTTTCATAAGACATACTTTTGTTGCACATGACTCTGACACCTTTTCTTTAATCTATCAGGTCGGGAATGCATGACCGTTTCTGAGAACAAGAGAGAAGAGGTGACTAGAGCTCGGGGTCATCCAATTTTTAAGTATTCCCTCCTCGTATCGTCAGAATCACTGGCCACCCATCTTATGGGCCCAGAAGTAGGAAACAAAGCCCTTGCTCTAGAAAGGGGTATCCAAGCTTTGAAATGGCTCTCATCACATTTTTAAGGGTGTTGGCTACTGTTGGGGAATTTCCAACATCCACTAATGAGCCTGTGGACATCGCCATGGTTCCCTAGAGCTCTAACTTGCAGGAGGGTCGGGGAGGTGTCAAGACCCCTGGAGATGCTTTCACTACCATCTAGGGCTAGAATCAGGGACTCTATTTTTAGTGGTTTTGTAATGACTTTGTGATTTTTGTGATGTAGGGTAGTATTTTTGTGATGGTGGGCCCGCTTTATCTTATATGGTCTCTTCACTCCCCTATGTGATGTGCGCAGGTGTCCTGTGCTTATCACTTGCTGCTTAATGTGCTCTTTCTTACTTTTATTGTAGTTAGTCAACTAGGTTGCGCCTTAGCACAAATTTACGATGTGGCGTCTTTGGGGTCTTAGCCGTGTGCTTAGTTGTGCCATAACCGATCAGCTGAGCAGGACCTTAGCACAATTTTACGCCTTAGCGTGATTAGTGGCCTTAGCCATAAGCTCAGCTGTGCCGTAACCGATCAGCTGAGCAGGGCCTTAGCACAATTTTACGCCTTAGCGTGATTAGTGACCTTGGCCATAAGCTCAGCTGTGCCGTAACCGGTCAGCTGAGCAGGGCCTTAGCACAATTTTACGCCTTAGCGTGATTAGTGTCCTTGGCCATAAGCTCAACTGTGCCGTAGCTGATCGGCTGGGCAGAGCCTTAGCACAATTTTACGCCTTAGCGTGGTTGGTGGCCTTGGCCATGAGCTTAGA
>NMUG010001502.1:0-17760 GCA_002855965.1 Monotropa hypopitys | reverse complement strand
TTTAAAATTTGAATTTTGTTTTTTGATTTTTAAAATTTTAAAATTAAAAATTTTTCTTTTCGAATTTTAAAGTTTATAAGTCAACTTTTTCAAAAGTATCTTTGATTTTTAAGTTAAAATCTTTAATAATCTTAATTAATTTCAAATTTTATTTTATGGAATTTAATTTTTAAATATTAATTTTCTATTTTTTAAATTAATTCGAATTTAGTGTATTTTAATTTTTAATGCCTTTTATAAGCTAGCTACACCTTATTAGTTAGGTATAGAGTTAGGTTAGATGTTAGAAAATTAGGTCAAATTGCTCTATGCCTAACACCTTCACCTAACTACCAACCTATCACTCTGACGGACCTGCCACTGGTATACTGAGCAATATAACGACCGATACTCCGGTCATAAATCGGTCATCTTTGTGTATAAAATCCATAGAGTTATGTTCATTTCTCATTCATTCCAACTTTCTATCTTCTGTCTCAAACATTTTGGTTTTACACCATTGCCTAATTACTTTCATTTTCACTCTTTTCTCGTCGAAAATAAACCGATTTCGATCATTTTGTAAGAAATCAAAGCAATCGAGCAGTCAATCAAGTTCCGCATCCCCTTCAACCGACAATTTCAATGTTGAATTTTTTATGATTATGTTACTGCGTTTGCTTGGAGTCCGTGATCACAGGAAGGAAAGTCGGCATCTCGGCCGACACAAAGACGCATCTGATTTCTCTTCTTGAGGATATTGGATGGAAGAACATCATCGGCATCCCTTCCATGGCATATCGCCATCTCGTTCGTCTTTTCTATTATAACCTCGTTGTTGACAACGACGATTCTACCTTTTACATTCGTTCCTTTGTCAAAGGCATTCTTATTACCATTGACTCTGTTCTTTTAGGAGATATTCTGGGTCTTCATTGCAGTCTCGTTGAACATTGTGTTTTAAACGATGAAGGTCTTCAAACTTTATTGGGTGATCATTCCGACATTTTTGAAACTGTTACCTCTTTATGCCATTATGGGAGAGGTATTCATAGATTGGAACTCACTCATCACAATAATTTTATTCATTCTTTTATTTATGATAATATCATTCCTAAGACTGGTTATTTCGACACCGTTTCTCTGATGCAAGTCTATATTATTTTTTGTATTCTTACCATAATTCGCATTGATCTTCCTTTTATTGTCTTAAAAGAAATAGCTTCAGTTTTAAATGATTGTCAAAAAGCATTACCTTTTAGAGCTCTTGTTTCAAAAATCTTTATTCATTTCGGTGTTTCTTTCGAGAATGAGTATATTGATCCTTTGGATAAGACTATTTTATCTTTTCCGAAACAAAAGGATGCTCCTCGATATTCTGTCAACGGTGTCTTACCTTCTATGGAGAGAGGTGGTTCGTCTTATTCTCGTCAACCTCCTCCTAATTTGATGTAAGAAGTTGTTAATCAAATGGCAGCCTTGAACGCGAATCAAACAAATCTTGTTTCATCTTTCAATTCTTTTCATGAAGATCAACGTTCTTGGCAAAGTCAAACTGATTTTCGTCTTAACTATCTTGGTCTCCAGCAAAACTATTTTAAGCAATACTTCCATGGACAAGATTCTTCGTTTGCTCCATATCCGCCATACGTCCCACCGTATCCACTGCAACCTCTACCTACATGAGACGACGACGATGATTTTTGATGTTATTGTTATTTCCGTTATTGTTATAACTTGTGTTTATACTTGTTTCTCTTTGTTTTAATGAAATAAAATAATAATGTGTTTTAATTGTTTCATTGTTATTATTTTTGATAATGCCACAAAGGGGAGAAATATGAGAAAAATGAGAATAATTAGATAAATTGCTCAAACATAAAATATTGATCTTAAATTACCTTATGAACTTTCACTTTTATATCCATGCATATATTTAGGGGGAGTTCTCACGCTAATTCTCAATTAATTGTGTTATCATCAAAAAGGGGGAGATTGTTGGCCATAGATATTTTTGATGATATATTTTAATCTTATGAATTATTTAAACAATTAATTTGAATTGAATATAATTGAATTTATGGAATCTACTAGCATATGACCTGTGCCATCGGCACGGGGTGACAAAATACCCAAGGATGCGATGAAAAAGATAATTTTATTTAAAAAAATATTAAAAAAATTATTATTAAAATACAAGTTTTTAAATTTATTTTTAAAAAGTTTAAACCAATTTTAACCTATTTTAACTATTTATTATTGTTTATTTTAAACTGTTTTTTGTGTTTTAAACTATTGTTTAAATTATTTTTACAAAGTTTAAAATTTATTTAAACCAATTTTAACTATTTTGTATATAAGAGAGGGAGGGTGGGGAAGAGGGAATGAGAGAGTGGGAAGGGAGTGAGGGAATAATAGAAAGACATAATTTAGGCCATTGGATCAAATCAATCTTATCCCTCCATTATGCCACATATAACACAATAAGAGACATTTTTAAAATGTGATGCGATTTGTATTATAGATATTACAAGGGAGAACATAATTTGAAAACGTGTATGAGTTTGTCCTACGTGGCAGATTGTAGGACCGAGATCATTTTGATCCAAGGACCTAAATTAAGCCATTACACAATCACACATATACTTATGCATGCCACAATTTTTTTCCAACAATCTTTTCTAGACGCAATACAAAATACGCATGCCACAAATTTTAAAATCAGTCAGAGACTATTCCATTCTCCAAAAACTATTCCACTCCCCAACCATTTCAATATTATCATTTCAATATTATATCACACTCTTCCCAAACTATTTCATTCCCCAACCTACGCACGCATCTTCTATTTTCCATAAACTATGTAGAAATAGGGGGCTTCAGTGCTTGCATCTCTCCAATATCTCACGCTTTCTCATACGTCAGAACAATTGTTTGAGGTAAGTTTGATTTCGCATTTTCTTTCCCTCTTGCTGGGATGTTCATGAACTCTCCATTTCATTTTGCATCGGACAAAACTGGATTTGTATCAAATCCAGAATCCCCACAGATGTTGCTCAGTCAAAAAAATCAATGGCTGAGATAGACGACATCTTCACAGCTGACATGAGACCATGTAAATAAAAAATGAAACCTATTTGGGCTGATATAGACGATTGTGCGATACACCTAGACGGAGATACACACCAATGTCAACATGACTGTGCGATACACACCCACGTCTATTTCCTTCACACACGCTGACAATGGCAATGGACTCTTTGGGCTGCATCAGTAACAAATGGGGTATGTTTGTTTACAAAACCCACAGCTGGGTTCGTAAGCCCCGCATCATCTCGATCGATCACACACACACGACGATAATGGCGATGGCAACATCTGGACACACATACCCCATTTTGTAAATCAAAAAAAGTTTTGAGTTTCATACCCCATTCATGTTTGCTAGACGGCGACGACAACATCTGGATGCATTTTGTCGACAATGGCAACGACGATGATGGCGACACAGACGACGACATCTCCTCTCTCACACACACCGACAATGGCGACATCGACATTCCTCTATCACACACACCGACAACGGCAACGACAACGGCTTACACACACATAGACGGACCCAGAGAATGATTTCGTCACACGCACATTGATACACACATAAGATTGAACTCAACACCTACAAGTCGAAGAAGAGTCGGTATGGAGAGAGAGAGACAGTAAGAACAAAAAAAGAACAAATGATGTATACGGGGTCCTTTGATTGACGGGGTAAATGGGCTAGCAAATGCTATGGGAACTAAACCATTATGGGCTGCATTAACTCATTGTTATGGATGCACTAACAAATGATATTTTTAAATACATTTTTATACTTATTGACAAAAACTTTAATTTTTAATGTGTTTGGCCAAATTATGAAAAATGTGTTAAGCTAAACTATACTGTAATTTTTTTTATTTCAGTCAAAATGCGATGCGCGTCCTGGGAGGAATCTTTCCTTCTTGTGCCGGCGGCGCGGTAAGTTCAGTACTCTTGGGCGACTCGACTTTTGAGAAAGTTATGCCAAAACCAAAAGCGAGAGAAACCCCATCCCTCTCTTGCCCTTGAAAGGTATTTGAATCTCAGTAATCGACTTGCTCACTCGGAGCTAGGTTTGAATCTCCTTGCGCGATCGTTCACTGCCTTCACTTCCTATTCCAGTGAGAGCAAAGAAGAAGGCAAGCGAATAGCTGCTCTCTAAGAACCGAACTACTGGGAAAGCTTGCAGCTCGCTCTTCCCCGGAAATGAAGTCATCTTTTGACCTTCAATCACGAAGAATCTTACCATCTATGGTCATGTGAGTGATTTTAGTTTATTTATATTCTCAGTCCTATATTATCATTTTGTCTTCTAATATATTTTAATTCATTTTATTTAATTCATGGTGTTTCTATTCAGCTCGATGGTGACTTGACAAAGACTGTAAGATTGTGATTTTGTCGAACCATGCCATCGGCACAACAGATTAATGGTCACCATTTTTGAGCCGTGCATTTATGCACGGGCATGCGCTAGTTTATTCTAATGTCATTTCATTATTGTTGGAATTTATCTCGTTGAATAATTCATTATTTCATGTAATTGTAATTCCTATTGATTAAATTGAAATAATTGTTAAGTTAATTTCTTATAATCATTTGGAATTCAATGAATTAGTATTTGTTGGGGGCCGAACTAATAAGAGGCCGGAGCCACGACCACCGTGAGGACCGCAACACAAGCTAGCTCAGACGACCGAGTGGCGCATAACCGGTGTCAGGGCCTCCCTGGGGCTCTCTCCGGCCCAAGAGACTCACAGCCCAGAGGAGGTGCCTAGCCGAAGCAACAAGGACGCAAGGTCATCCGACCGAAAAAGGGAAGGGCCGAGGAGGGAAGCTCCCCGGGGGTCACTTATGTGCAGAAGGTTCATTGCCCAAAGACGGCCCGGTCAACAGCCAAAAAGCCGAAGCATGCCGCTTCGGCCGAACATGACAAACATCTCGTTCGTAGCAAAGATTCCCTCGGAGACAGCATCCCGGGTTTCCCGCACATGGCAGACACACGCCTGACACAAGAATCAGCTTTTCCGTGATTCCCGTAGAATGTCAGGCACGCATCGTCAGCTTTTCTGCCTCCCAATGCTGTCAGGCGGCGCCGCCTGACACTGTCGGATCCGACCGATCGGCCACACCATCAGGTGCACAGGGGGACAGGCACACTGCCCCAAGGCGTTCCACAACAGTGCAACCGCGCCGAAGCGCGTGCCCCTCACTCTCCGATGGATCTATAAATAGGGAAGAGTATTCAATGCAGAGGTACACTTTCTCACACTAGCCCAAACTCTATCCATTTTGCTTTCTCACTCTAAAACCTTGCTGACTTTGCCATCGGAGGGTCCACCGGCGACATCCACCGGTAGCCTAATGTTTCTCTCTTTTGCAGCTAGGTCCAACCGCCCATCTCCACCGCTTGCAACCGGGAACCACCGCTAGAAAGGCTTACCCACCAACAATTGGCGACTCTGCTGGGGAACCCTTTCGCAAACACTCAAACTTCCATTGTGAGCTTGAAGATGACTTCTAGAGACCGAAACTCCAAGGACAACCAATCTGATGGCAGAAGGAACAAGGGGAAAGAGGTAGCCAGGACCGGGGACTCTGCTCTCTGCACTCCTGAGTGTGTCCATGCCAGCGACGCTAGCTACCATACCAGTGAGTACCCTGACCCTCCGACCAAGCTAACCACGAGGCAGTACATCCGCCAGCTGGAGGGCGAACTGGGCCGAAGGGATCACCAAATTGATTCCCTCATTAGAGAAATGACCCTTATGAGGGAGGCTACCGAGAAGAAAAGGGTGGCGCCTGTGCTGAGCCGTGCCGAGAGGGATGACAGAGAGTACCAGGAGCCTTCCCAGAGCAGGAGCAGGTCTGACCAGGATAGGCCGTCGGTCCTGAACAGACTAGGAGAAAGGATAGAAGAAGTCCGTGCCCGGCGGAGGATCAATGAGGATCGTCGCGTCAGGCACCGAGTCTCGCCTCCCCGGCGCAGGAAAGAGCGTTCAGCCGAAAGTCGTCGGCCCTTGCCACCTGTCTTTGACCGCCTTGGCCCAAATGCAGCTTAGAGACCCCGCCCAGCACGGGAGCAGTCACCACCCAGACGCCAGAGGCACAACGGCCAGTGAGACAGTCAGGCACCTCATTCAGAGCAGGAGGTGTCCCAGAGAAGAAGAAGGGAGGTCTCACCGGTTCGGACCAATGAGCTGTGCCGGCGTGACAGAATCCCCTACACTCCTTTTTCTCTAGAAATTGATGCTGCAAGGCCTCCAACGGGTTTTTCAGCACCTAAGTTCAACAAATACGATCCCAAAATGGATTCGTATACCCATATTGTACATTTCAGGCAGATGATGTCCCTCTACTCGGGGGAGGATGCCTTGATGTACAAGATATTTCCATCCAGCCTCAGCGAGGTTGGGTTGCTCTAGTTTGACCGTCTGCTAGTAGGGTCCATCTCTCAACGGCCTTCCTGGCTCGGTTCATCACCAGCACCAGAGTCAAGAAAGAGGTTGATTCCCTCCTCGGTCTTCGTCGAGTGAGGTCAGAATCTCTGCGCCAATACGCAGCCCGGTATTGGGACCTCTACAACGAGATTGAAGATTGCGACCAAAAGATTGCAGTGACTTCATTCAAGCTCGGCCTGGACCATTCCAGCCGAGAATTCGAAGATTTAATGTTGTTCCCTCCGGCCACCATGAACGAGCTTATGGCCAGAATTGAGCTCCACGCCAAGCTAGAAGAGGCCAAGGAGGAGAGGAGTAAGTCCGAACAGCGCTCCGGCCACGACTCTATCGACAACAACAGTTCGGTCAGGAGAAAGGAGACCAACACTGTCCAGCCGGGGGAGCCGCGAACATACAAGCCGTACGAGTATGTCGCCCACACCACTGTCTCCAAGCAGCCAACCTTCATGCTCCTTCGCAAAATCGAAAAGGAGTCGTACTTTAGATGGTCGGAGAAGCGGTTGGGGGCTCAAAGTGGAGGCAACGACAAGTTCAGGTGCTCCTATCACAGAGAAAAAGGACACTTGACGACCAACTGCCGAGCCTACAAAGACTTCCTTGAGGAGTTGGCCACCGCTGGCCACCTTGGAGAGTTTATTGATGCAGAGAAGACAGCTGCCGCGCCGAAGGAGGACCCTAAGCCAGCCCTACGAATCATCAACGTGATCCACGAGATGGTGGATCACCGACGAGAGGAGCAGCTTCGGTCAGAGATTCAGCAAATAGAAGCAAAGGAAATCCTTGTCGTGCAACCTATGCCAAAGAAGCCGAAGCCAGACTCCAGGTACTCCATTACTTTTTCTTCTAGAGATTCAGAAAGGGTCAAACACCCCCACGATGACGCGCTAGTCGTCACCCTACAAGTTGCCGGCTGCCAGGTTCGGAGGGTCCTCATCGACCTCGGTAGCTCGGCCGACGTCATGTACTATTCCCTGTTCAAGAAAATGGGGTACAAAGCGGAAGATCTTCAACCGACCGACGTGCCACTGGTAGGATTTAACACGACATCTGTTTGGCCGCTCGGCAAAATCCTCATCCCAGTGACCATTGGCATGGTCACCACCGAGGTGGAGTTTGTGGTGGTTGACGTCCCATCTCCTTACAACGCTATCCTGGGCCGAACCTGAGTCCATAGCATCAAGGGAGTTGCCTCAACATACCACCAGGTTATTAAATTCATCGGCACCAGAGGCGTGGAGGAGCTTAGGGGAGACCAAGCCTCAGCGAAGTAGTGCTATATCACTGCCGTCAAAGGGAAGGTTACCCCTGAGCAAGTCCACTGGGTGGAGGTTCTAGATCAGCCGGTGCTGGAGGATGTCGGTTCAAATGCCTCAGCAAAATCCATAGAGGACCTTGATACCATCCCTTTAAGCACCGATGATCCAGAACGCTTCTTTCTTATCGGTTCTCAAATGACCGAGGCGGACAAGGCGGCCACGATCAGCTGCCTCAAGCAGAATATTGAAATATTTGCCTGGACGCCCTATGAAATGCCGGGCGTAGATCCAGAATTTATCAGTCATCACCTCAATGCCCGGCCGGAGTGCCGACCTATTGTTCAGAATTTCCGACGATCGACAACTGCTCATGCCGACGCTGTTATTGAAGAAGTGGACCGTCTGACCGAAGCCCAGGCGACCCGAGAAGTACACTACCCCACCTGGTTAGACAACACGGTGGTGGTCAAAAATAAGACCAGCAAGTGAAGAGTTTGTGTTGACTATACTAACCTCAATGAAGCCTGCCCAAAGACAGCTTTCTAGTGCCAAGAATTGATCAGATGGTTGACTCAACGACGGACATCCTAGGATGAGCTTTATGGATGCATACCGAGGGTACCATCAGATAGCCATGTTCGGCCCGGATCAAGAGAAAACAGCGTTCATCACTCCCAGGGATCTGTTTTGCTACCGAGTGATGCCCTTCGGTCTAAAGAATGTCGGAGCAACCTATTAGAGAATGATCACAAACATGTTCACCTCTCAGCTCGGTGATACAATGGAAGCCTACAAAGATGACATGGTTGTCAAAATCAAGATCGAGGAGGACCATCTGGCAGATCTTCAGAAGGTGTTCGATATTTTGAAAAAACACAAGCTTCGGCTCAATGCTTCCAAATGCGCCTTCGGAATTAGCTTGGGGAAATTCCTGGGCTACCTTGTCACGCGCCGAGGCATTGAAGCCGACCCATCTCAGGTTTCGGCCATCCAGAAGATTGAAGAGCCTAGGACCTTGAAAGAAGTGCATAAGCTAGCAGGAATGACCACAGCCCTCAACCAGTTCATCAGCAGGTCCTTAGACAAATGCCGACCATTCTATGAAGTGTTGAAGAAAAACAGACGAAGGTAATTTCTGTGGACTGATCAGTGTAGGGAGGCCCTCGGCAATCTCAAAGAGTACCTCTCTTCGGTTCCCCTGCTTGCCAAACCAATGCAGGGGAAGAGCTGTACCTATACCTTGTCGTCACACCACATGCCGTCAGCTCAGCATTGGTCCGAAAAGAGGGGTCTGAGCAGTAGCTGGTCTACTTTTCTAGCAAGTCCCTCATCAGTACCGAGACCAGGTACCTTCCTCTTGAGAAAATTGCATATGCTTTGGTCATTGCTTCCAGGAAACTGGCACCATATTTCCAGGCACATACTATCGTTGTCTTGACCGAGTTCCCCCTTCGGGCATTGCTTAAATGCGCCGATCTGTCCGACCGACTCACCAAATGGGCCGTGGAACTAGCAAACTTCGACATCAAATTCCAACCCAAAACAGCCATCAAGGGCCAAATCTTGGCCGACTTCCTTGCAGAATTCTCTACTCGGCCAGAGGACTCTCAGGCTGGCGAAATCATTGCCGAACAAGTCCTGCCAGAGTCTGTGCCAAATTAGGACTCGTGGAGGATGTTTGTAGACGGCGCATCTAACTACCGAGGGAATGGATCCGGAGTTGTCCTCATTTCCCCTGAGGGTGTCACTCATGAACATTCCCTTCGGCTCAACTTCAGCGCTTCCAACAATAAAGAAGAGTATGAAGCCTTACTAGCCGGCCTGAAGGCTGCCGAAGAACTGAAGATTCAAAGCCTTAGTATCTACAGCGACTCTCAGCTCGTGGTCAACCAGGTCAACGGTGACTACGAGTGCCGAGACGAGCGAATGGGGAGGTACATGCAGAAAGTCAAAGAAAAGATGGGAATATTCAAGCAAATCAAAATCCAACAGGTCGGTAGGGAGAAGAATGCCCATGCCGACGCTCTGGCTGGAATAGCCTCAGCAACAGAAGTCAGAGAGCAGAGGACAGTCAGTGTTCAGAGCCTAGATCAGCCGAGTATAGAAGCACCGAAGCATCCAACCGTCTTCTTCATCAGCCAGGGTCCTAGCTGGATGGACCCTATCATCTCGTTTCTAAAAGACGGCACGCTACCAGAAGACAAGGGGGAAGCCCATCGAGTTGTCCACAAGTCGGCTCGGTTCTGGCTCGTCCCTCAGGAGAAGCTGTACAGACGGTCAATCTCTGGACCTTACCTCCTCTGTGTGCACCCAACATTGGTGGAAGGAGTACTGTAGGAGCTCCATGCCGGCAGTTGTGGGGCACACACTCGGGGAAGATCAATCGCACACCGAGCTATCTCCCAAGGATACTGGTTGCCGAAGATGATGAAAGACGGGGAACAGATAGTGAAGAAGTGTGACTCCTGCCAGCGGTTCTCCCCAATCATTAGACAACCTGCCGAGGAGCTCACACCTTTGACCAGCCCATGGCCCTTCGTTCAGTGGGGCTTGGACATTGTCGGCAAGCTCCCTACGACACCAGGAGGTTTCAAGTTTTTGATCACGGCGACGGATTACTTCTCTAAATGGGTAGAAGCCGAGCCCTTGGTCACCATTGAAGACAAGGACGTGAAAAGGTTCGCGTGGAAGAACATTGTCTCTTGCTTCGGCATTCCCTATGCCTTCATCTCGGACAACGGCACCCAGTTTGTGAGGGACCTCTTCACCAACTTCTGTGCCGAGCACATAATCAGGTTCTTCAACTCCACCCCCACTACCCGCAAGGCAATGGTCAGGCTGAAGCATCAAACAAAACCATCGGCAACGGCATCAAAAGAAGACTTCAGGCAGCAAAGGGGAAATGGGCCGAAGAGCTTCCTAGCATTCTTTGGGCCTACCGAACAACTCCTCGGCGCTCTACAGGGCAAACCCCGTTCTCACTAGCCTTTGAAATGGAGGCGATCATTCCGCTAGAATCCGGGCTGCCAACTATCAGAACTGAAGGACTCGACGAGCCAACAAAAACCGCAACAATTGAAAAGGATGTGGACCTGACTGAAGAAAGAAGAGATTCGGTTAGGATCAGACTAGCCGCCTACCAGCAAGAAGTGGCTAGGAACTTCGCACGGACGGTTCGGCCCAGGGCCTTCAAAATTGATGACCTCGTGCGAAATAAGAAAAAGAGCTTAGATGGCAAGCTCGATCCAAACTGGGAGGGGCCGTATAGAGTGGTGGGCCATGCAGGGACCGGGGCTTACCGACTTGAAGAGCTGGACGACACTCCAATACTGAGGCCGTGAAATTCTACAAACCTGAGACTGTACTATCACTAACCATGTAAATCTGGCCTAGGGCCCTCAATGAATGAAAGTTTGATTCTCAAAAAATGCTTGCTCAAAATTTTTATCTCTTTCTTCGGCGCTATACCGCCGAAGCAGCTCACAGTTGCCGTTTATCTACAAAATGTGCATGCAGCTCCTCGGTGGCTTTGCCGAGGAAGCTTACAACTCTTCGGTGCTATACCACCGAAGCAGCTCATAGTTGCCGTTCATCTACAAAACGCGCATACAGCTACTCGGTGGCTTTGCCGAGAAAGCTTACAACTCTTCGGCGCAATACCACCAAAGTAGCTCACAGTTGCCGTTCATCTACAAAACGCGCATGCAGCTACTCGGTGGCTTTGCCGACAAAGCTTACAGCTCTTCGGCGCAATACCACCGAAGCAGCTCACAGTTGCCGTTCATCTACAAAACGTGCATGCAGCTCCTCGGTGGCTTTGCCGAGGAAGCTTACAGCTCTTCGGCGCTATATCACCGAAGCAGCTCACAGTTGCCGTTTATCTACAAAACGTGCATGCAGCTCCTCAGTAGCTTTGCCGAGGAAGCTTACAGCTCCTTGGTGGCTTCGCCGAGGAACCTACACAAGTTAGCATTTATCTAAAAAATGTACAAGTGTCATTCAGGCAAGTGCCGAAGTAAGCCGCAAATTGCAAGCAGCCCAAGTATACGGCCGAACCGAGATTAAAGCCTTGGTTAACCAAAACCTTTTCCTCGGTTGGGGGAAGTAGGTAGAACAACAAAAAAGACAGCCATGCAGACAAGGGTGTTGAGGAAAAAATTTGCGAAATTCATTGATTGATTGAGAAAAGGGGACCGGCCACAGGTCGGTTCGGCCCCAAAACAGCAAAAGAAAAGCACAAAAAGATCAGGCAGTTGGCTCAGTAGGGTCGGCAGTGACGGCGCCGGTATCAACAGCCTCGGTCTCAGGAGCACGAGGAGCTGGCCTAGCAGGTCGAAGCCAAGCCCCAGCCTTGGAATACTTCATGAGGGGGATGTCCCCCACACCGGAAGCATTGTCCTCGGCCCCCAGGGAGACCTTGGCGCACACCCAGCCCTTCTAAAAGAGCCTCTCCTTGAGCTGGCCCATCTGGTCACAGCACTGGTTCATAGCCTCATCAAAGCCACGAGTGTACTCCGCGTCAGCCTCCGCAGCTACCTTTCCCTTCTCGGCCTCCAGCTCATCCTTCAGGCGGAGGTTCTCGGCTTCAAGATCAGCGATCCGAGAAGCTCTGGCCGCCAGCTCGGTCACGTTGATCTCAATAGTAGTCTCTAGAGCTGTGGCCTTATTCTTGAGCTCGACCATGGAGCTCTCCGCCTCGGCCACTTTCTTCTGGCCCTCCTCGGCCTCATTCTTTGCCTCCCTGAAGGCACTCTGGACATCAAGAATGCGTCGGTCCACGCCGGCGCCGGCAGCCATCATCTGCAAAAAGATAAAGTTATTAAAACTACACCAAAGCAAGATGTCAACTGAAAAAGCAGTCAAAGTACTTACCTTGGCGCCGTAGTACATCATTCTCCAGAAGCAGGTCCGGGGGCCTTTTGGAAGATCCTCCATCTCCTTCGGCAGGGTGAAGGCCTGGAGTAGCGCCATCGCCACGCCGGGGCGGTCCTCAAGCTTGTCACCCACCTCGGCAGCGATACCCTCGAAAGAGAGCTTCGGCTCCCACAGCTGCACCTCCCTCCGGGAAGACCCCGTCGTCTCATCGGTCATTGGGTCAGGAATGGCACCCCTCTCTATGGCAGCCGATGAGTGCTCAGAAGCCGGCACGTCCTCAGATAGTCGGGCCCTCTTCTGCTGAGCCCGAGTCCTTCTCAGCCCGGCCATGATATTGCCTGCTCGGAGACCAGCTGGCGGCTCCTTCAAAACCGTCACCAAGGGCTCAACATCCATGCCCTCGGCCTCGTCATCCATGAACTCCCCCTCGAGATCAATCACTTTCTTCGTCCCCATCTCCTCTTCGGCTGGTTGTGTGGCGGAGGGTTCGGCTGATTGCCTGGAGGATGCTTCGGCTGCTGTCGATCGAGGCCGGAGTGTGTGGGTATATATTGGAGTGTACTTCAACAGCGTCGGTGCTGAGTGCCGTGCCTCTTCGATCTCAGAAAACTTCTTTACCCTGTCAACGTCGGCCGCATTTTGTAGACCGCTGAGGACCCCAATATCTGCATAGAAGAAAAAGAGTCAAAAATTAAGACTAAAAGAAGAAACTTCAGCCGAAGCGACAAAGCTTACCAGGGACACCCTCTCGGAACGGTACGGTATACACCCTGTCTATGTCGACATGGAGTGGAACGAAAAAAATTTCCGGAGACTATCATCATGTCCTCGGCGTATTTATCAGAGTCCGGCAAACCGACAATCAGGCCGGACTGGCTAGGCCTCCGGCCCAGATAATATTTTTTGGACTTCTTGTTGAAGCCAACGTAGTAATAGCCGAAGATGTCACTGAAGGTGAGTCGGTCCGGCTGGGGGAGGGACTCGTTCAGCTTCGCCACCCCCAGCAGAATCCTGAAGGTGTTAACCATCGCCTGGAACGGAGTAAGGCCGAGCACGCCGAAGAAGTGGGTGAGCATAGGATGAAAGGGAAACCGTACTCCCCCCTCAACAACAACGACGACGGGCACAAGAATGTGGCTCGGCCCCTGGTCCTTGAAGACGACATGGGCTAGCACTATGTTCACGTCGGCAGGAATCTCGTACTCCTCCCTGAAATGCCAAAGCTCTTCTGGAGTGTCCAGGTACTGCCTGAACTTCTCGGACCATCTCTTCGGCGCCATAGTTGGATCTGAAAAGAACGCAAACAAGAGGGCACTGTTAGTCGGTCCGGTATCAACCTACGCAGTGAAGCACAGGAAACCATTGGCTTGGCCTTCAACCAACAGCCAAGGCCAGTCCGACTCGGCCAAGAACAGGTTGAGTTTTCATCTTCAACCTTGCGGCCCAGAAACTTGCAGGAAGCTTCCAGGTCACAACAATGGCGGACAGATTGAACCCTCAACCTAAAAAGTCGCTAAATCGACTGAAAAATAGAGAATGAAACCGATTTAAGTAGAGAGGGAGGTCGAATGGTTACTGTGGTGACTGAAAGTCCGGAGGGTGCTGCGGGTCCTTCGTATGATGACCGGATGACTGGAGGCAAGAGCTTCGGCTACGTGCCCGGTCACCTATAAGAAAAAGGGGGATCACCTGCTTGGCTCCTGCAACCACAAAGGTTAGTGCCCACCGGTCGGCAGCGACCGAGAGGGGCCTCCGATGGCTAAGTCAGCGATGGTTGGAGGAAGGTAATCGTATATTGAAAGAGAGTCGGAGAGATACCAGATGTCCAGCCCGTGAATAGTGTTTTGACAGGGTATTTATAGGAGTCCTGACTTGGTACCAAAGATGCAAGCGTGTAATGCACACGGGCGGGAGGCCGGGTGCTGACGTCAGCTCTATAATGCTGTTGGGCCGCTGAACCGACCCGAGCCACGTCAGCAGTTGTACGGCCGACCCGAGTGCCACCTGCCGGAGGTCATTGTTCCCTGCTGCTGCCGATGGTGGACCCCTCCGGCATAGGATCGTCCGTCGGTGGAAGTTGTTCCTTCTCCCAGTGAGGAGTGGAGACGATGGGCTTCCTTGACGTCCAGTTGAGTATGTCGAAGGTTGAAGGAGACCGCATGGCCGGCCCGGCCTGGTCCCTTCGGGTGTCCGATGAGACTGCTTAAGATGCTGAACATATGATGATCTGCCGGATCTGTCCAATAGCAGTATGAGTGGAGGTCCGTGAGGCCGACGACCCTGGATTGCTCCGAGAGAGATGGATTGGATCCGGATTGATGGGCTGACCCGAACAATTGGGATCCGGTCCAAGATAGGTATGATCCGGCTACCACAATAGCCCCTCAATTCTTTTCAATTTGTTGGAAGGGATTGAAGTAGTATGACGGACGCTGATAGGCTCGTTGGGCCGAACGATGAATGACGTTGTCAATCGCTTGAATGTTCCAGAAGCTCCATGGTAAGCGTTTGTTGCACGCGCGTTGTCCGGCGCGTCGTTGGGTCGTAATGATTATGTTTTAACCACCGCTTCTGGATATCCACGTGTTAGCTTGTGATTGGTCGGAGGAGACGGTCATGTTGATGGGACGTCTCTTCGAGATCCGTATCGTCGCCTGATTGGTCCGCGCCGCCTCTTTGAGATCCGCGAAGGGCAGGCTGTCCCCTGCCTTTGCCTATAAATACGGGGGAGCGGTAGTTGGAGAATGCACTGCTCCCAAATTCCTTGCTCTCCGACGCTTGCTTCAGACGACTGCCTTGCTTCCGGACCTTCAGACTTCCAGTCTTCCTTCGCTCTTCCTTTTCAGGTACTGTCTGGAACTCGATAGTTGCAAGTTTCCTTTTCTTTAACAAGGCTGTCTCCTGCCTGATCGGTGGGAGAATCGTTAGTCCGACTGCCTGTCTGCCGGACGGTCATCCCTCTCGCCGACTGGGTCTTAAACCTTTTGGCGGAGGGTAGGTAGAGTCAGCACAAGCCCCAAGTATGGGGATTTATCGCCCTCTAACTATCGTTTTGATTGTCCGGCAGGACGTGAGCAGGAGATGTCAGACTCCGACCACACACGATCCAGCACTAACGCGGAGAGATACTCGGACATTAAGACGGATTCTGACAATGAGTCTGACACTGGATCGCCGTCATCGTCGCCGAGCAGTGAGGCTACGCCTGACAAAATTGTTGAGGCGGCGAGCCCTGTAGCTGTCGTTCTTCCCCCGGCGGCTCCTGTTGAAGCTGAGGAGGCCGCCGAAGAAGAGGAGCCGGAGGCCGCTGGGCCATCCGGTAGGCGCACCTGCCCATACTTGAAATATACCAGGACCGGCGTTCAGCTGCCGGATAACTTTAGGGAGAGATTCGCCATTCCAGATGATGTCACTCTGGAGCTCCTGTATGAGCCTGCAGAGGTTCCATACAAGGATAATTATGTTGCCATCCCTTTGATGGCTATTATGGAGGGTGGCCTCCGGCTGCCCGTCGATGATTTTATTCGAGACCTCCTGCGGGAGTATGGGCTTTCTCCAGCCCAGCTCTTCGGGAACACATATAGGGTCGTTGGCTGCATAAGAAAGTTGTGCCAGACCCAAGGTCTTGTCTTTTATATGACCGATCTTTTCGGCCTCTTCGCCCTCTCTAAGAATGCGAAGAAAGAGAGATTTTTCTTGAGTGCCCGGCCTGGGTCTGGAGACCTGTTTACCCGTCTTCCGGACTCCGATAAATGGGCTGACATTTATGTTGGCGTGACCAGAGGCTACAATAATCCTGTCGATGGTAGCATGCCCATACCGACCGTCAAGGGGTCACCTGGTAAGCTTCGTTAAAGTCTTCATGTCTTTCAATTTATTTGCTGTTCTGCCCTGTCGACTGATTCATTTCTCTGTTCTGTAGCTCTTTCAAGTGTCACACTTCGGTTGAAGAACCGGTCAGATCCTGCTCATATTACCGCTCTTCGGACACTCCCTCACCGAGACGTACCCCGAATTTTGGAGTACACTCTGACGTACCTGTCTTTTCTGAAGGACAAGAGGAAGAGAGCTGCCCGCCGGACCGCCGTCATAAAACCTAAGCCTTCAGAAATGACGATCAGAAAAGTCTTTGAGGGGGACGATGTTTCCTTTGCTGGCGAATATGTCAGGAAGAAGCGGAAGTTGACAAAGGAGGGAGAATGCACCTCTACCAGGACTGAAGGGATCCCACAAACTCCGGGGCCTCTTGATCGGGAGGTGGCTGACGATGGCCCCCGGATGCCTCTGGTTGTGTCTGGAGCTCAAACAACGGAGGTGGTTGCTGGAGAGGGGGACCAGCAGATCCAGCAACCCCATGCCCGGACGGGCTCTCATTCTGCCGGAGACCATCGGAAGCGGCCGGCTGGTGATGAAACTTGGCGGCCACAGCTGATGTGGCCTGACGGCACCCTGGCACATATTCTTAATTCTACGCTGTTGACGAAGAATGTTTATGTTGATACACACAAGCTTTTAGAACAATGATGACAAAAATGTATAAAAAATGAAGACATTTTCATCACTAATTTTGACATTCTTCCAATTTTGGAAGTTTTTACATTTATCCATTCAAAAACAATATAATTTTTTAATACATTTATCAATGATACTTTGTAGGTATACTGGTATGCTCATTGCAATTTTTGTACTCATTTAGTTGAATGTTTTGTTTAACGCATCGTTGTCTCGATTTTGCTAAGAGTATAGTAGGCATGTTATGAAGTGCCAAAGTAAATGTTCAAGTACCGAGGACACGAATCGAGTGCCTTTAGGTACGGGCTATGAAGCACCGATACTTCGAAATTAGTCACGTATGGGTATCCGATACCCTGATACGCCCCGATACGCCCCGATACGTCCCGATACGTATCCGATACGCCAAATAAGTATCCCCGTTTTAAAATAAATAATTTTAATTGGGGATACGGCGGGGATACGCCGGGATACGTCCGGGATACGGCGGGGGTAGAATTGAATTTTTTAAATAAATTATATAATAATTTAAGGGGTAAACTGTAATTGAATTATATTTTTGTTATTGTTTTGGAAGAAACCACGTACAATGTTGGCTT
>NMUG010001501.1:0-17773 GCA_002855965.1 Monotropa hypopitys | reverse complement strand
TTTGACTTTCCCCGGCAACGGCGCCAAAATTTGATCGATGTAGTATGCGAGTAAAAAATATAATTTATAACCGAGAATTAACACTACAATATAGTAGCGGTAAGTCAGGGTCGCTCTCAGGGAAAGTGAATGGTCTCTAGAATCGAATCGAGTTTCGTAAGTTAGTTTGGAAGGAGAGTTGATTTTGGTGTTTTGATTGTTAAAGGAAAATACAATTAATCTAAAAATACAAAAAAGACTACTTAAGGGAAAATGGGGTTAGGGGTTATCAAATTTATTTGATCTCTCTACTCATTGATTACAATGTGTGCAAGGAATATTTGGCATGAACTATCCACGGTATGTGTCACACATACGGGATGTCAACAAGGGGATACTTGCTAATCGTCATATAGCATGGATTATCGCCACTTGGCACAGTCTGTCTCAATGGTCAAATCCAATGACATGGACCGTCTCTCGGTGCATACTCCATCTTAGGGCTGCCCGCGGATCGGTTTGTGGCGGATTGGTTCGGTTCCCAATCTGATCTGCTCGAGGCGGATTTTTGTTTATTCCATCCGCTAACCGTCCGTGAGTCTTGTTTGAACGGATCGGTTTGGATGCGGTTTTTGGCGGATTGGTTTGGTCGGTTTGGGTGGATTTTGTCCAAGCACAACTGTATTCATAAATTAATAGAAAGAACAGTAAAATAAAATTGTCTAAAATAAAAAAAATCAAGATTTTTTTTTTGATATGATATGCTTAAATTTTGTTTGATAGCGTAATAGATTATAGAAAGATGCTAAAAAATAGGAGTGATGTGGGTTGAAATGTTCCTCCAGGTAATAACATGTAGACAATAATAGTGGCTAAAATATAAATTAAACTATAAAATGCCAAATGTGTTAGCTCCGTTGTACTTCTGGACTATTCTTCCTCCGTGCTTCCTTACAAAATAATGATTCATAAAACACACGATGGGGGTGGTGTTCCTGAATTACCTCTGACGATTAAGTAAGTATTTGTTAAATAATCAATGGAATAGAATGAGAATTAGTTAGAGATTGTGTATATTTATTTCTCTTTTGTTTTCATATTTATTCGCCTCCAATGTAACTAATTCTCGAATATAACGGGAGTGTGTTGGACGTTACCCAATTCATCAGAGGAGTTATATGAATCAATGTATTACTTATTTATAACGGTTACGGCACCAATGACCATGCGTGCCTACGTGTCCACAAGTAAACGTACAGAAGCAGTAAAGAAACTAAAGTGCATGTAGTGTAAACCTGACTCAAGGCAACAGTAACATAGGCGTATTGCCAACAGAGTGTAACTAACCAAGACTGCAACCAAATTCACCATCGCCGGAAAAGTTGCCAGAAAAGATCCTCTGCACCACCGTGATCCAAACCCACCACTGCGTAGATCTCGAAGCACTCATCAACGTTGAAGAAGACCAAAACTCTATTGCTTGAAGTTGGTGGTGCCCAAAAACTCAAATCTTGTCGGATGGATTCGCAATGGTGGTTGCCGGGGAGCTCTCGATGCAAGGAGCAATGTTTCTTCTTGCAAAAACTCCATCCAAAGCTTGGATGGTCTTCAAAATATATAAAGAAGGGAGAGGAGGATTTAATGGAGGTAGAGAGAGTAGGGTTGTTGGGAAGAAGAAGGAAAATGAGAGAAAATCGTTCAAAGGAGTGTATATATACTCCCCCCCACATGGAAAGACCGCAATGCCTTTAATGAGCCTAAACATCTGCCAAACAGTATCTTTGCACCGGTGCAACTTTCACTTGCACCGGTGCAAACTTGCTAAAAATTCGAACAGTAGGTTTGTGCACTGGTGCAACTTACCTCTGCACCGGTGCAAACTTGTTATGCTCATATTTCACAAGTTTGTCCAAAGAAATGGCCATAACTTCTTCGTTCAAACTCCGATTGAGTTGATTCAAATTGCGTTGGAATTTTAATGAAATTCTCTACAACATTGATGAAAAATATATTCACGTTCAGAAAATACTTCGGGTCATAATAAGCTTAAAAGATCATCACCACCTTGCCAGAACAACTCAAGGCAACACCAACTCACTACTGGGGATCCTCACCACTCCAAACCGCTAGATTATCATCTATCGGACCCCAAACTCCATCGATTATCAATTGATTATTATAAAAATATGTTTTCATTTAAACAATCACTTTTAAAATTCTAGGTCATTACAGCCGAAGTTCTGGCCGGCTAAAATAAAGCTTTCAAAACACAATCGAAGTTCTGTCTGACTGTTACAAATAGAATTAAATTAACAAAACAAAGCCATTTCCAAACGCAGTCGGAATTTTGTCCGACCGTATAAAATCAATTTTCGCCGAAGTTCTGTTCGGCTCAAAAACAACTCTTTCTTATTAAAATCGGGCCAAAAGCTACCCGTACCTCTTTCAACATTTAAACCGGGCCAACAGGTTGTCCATCAAAAATCCTTCTTTAAAATCAAAACTGGGCTGAAATGTCCCCCGTAATTCTTTCAAAATCAAAACTGGGCTTCCATATAAAAAAATATCTTGTTCAAACAAAATGCCATCTTTTCCAAAATGAAATACTGGTGACTTGGCATACCGCAACTCTATGCCGAGTGACAACTCTAAAAACAGATTAAATATAGGTTTCATATTGTTTAGGCAATTGCAAAACTGTTGTTAAATCTGAACATTTTAAAATCGGCACACTCAGGCCATCAGAGTATTTTCAGACAAACTGTCACGACCCATTCCAGAATATATTAAAAATATTAAAAACTGGCAACGGATAATGACTATAATGTACCACAACTAAAAACTCAAGTGATAAAAGCACTATAAACTCACAAGTCTAACTGTAACGTAAAACCAACGCAGCGGAAATATGGATATAAAAACTCCAACTAGTAGTCTGTTAAAGAAAACTCCACCAACCAACAACACAAGTCTCACAACTCACTAACAAAGTAGAACAGACTCTCTCAAACCATCTACTGAAACTGAAAGTAAGAATCTCCAACATGGAGCAACCTCTAAAACGGCTCGGCAAGGCAACCTGGCAATGGCTAGCAAAAGTGAACCAGCTACTCCTCCTGACCTGGATATAAATTGCAAAACAAAACAGCAAAAGATATCCAGGAGTGTCAGCTACAACAGTCAATATATGCACTTTGCTAATATAAAGAGAACTCACAAGGTACAGGCAAAGTACAGGTAAAGTACAGCTAAAGTACATCTAAAGTACAGCCAAAGAACAAGCAACTAAGGGGTTGTGACTCTCCCCTATCTATCACATAAATAGGCATTTGTCCAAGGGGTAGCGACTCTCCCCATCTATCACGTACACAGTAACTGTCCAAAGGGGTGGTGACTCTCTCCATCTATCACGTATTCATATCACGTTCATGTACTGTTTTTCTGTAAATTTGTATCACATGCTCATTGTATCTTTTCCTTTTGTTGGCCCCGCAGTTCCAACCTCAACACACAACATGTTACCGAACCGCAGCACGACTTCAACATGTAAAGGGGTTTTTCCCCATCATCTTTTATGTCGTTGGTCCCGCAGTCCCAACCTCGAAAACATGTTTTTTCAACTAGATCTACTTAATCAGCCCTTAAACGAGATTAAGGAAGAACTCTTAATCCAGGGCTAATTAAGCACGAAATTAAAATTACAAAAACATAGATTTTACCTAATTGATGTTGTGAACAAGGTTGATGAAGAACATTTCTTCAATTGACTTCAATTTAGGCCTTCAATGGCCTAATCTTCCAAAGCTCTCTCTTAATCTCTCTCTACCTCACTACCAACACTCAAGGGTTTGGAATAATCCTAATGGGAGTATAATTGATGCAGTCGTCAATGGGAGATGACGGATGCAATGGAAATGGATGAATACGAAGGATGCATTCCTTCTACAAACTTGTTGATTCAAAAGAATACCAAGTCAATAGGCATCAATCGATCGTTGATTCTAAGCGAATACCGAAAGAGTGGGAAGGAAGTGCATGAATTTCACTCTAGGTTTTCATTCAATCAAAAGCTGCTAATTACAACCAGGAAAAGAGTTTAAATAGGCTACGATAAAACCCTAGGCCCGGAACAAACCGGGTACCAATTCGGGCTAAAAGAAAAGAAAAGAAAACAGTCTAAAACAAAGCCCAACATAGGAAAAGGGCCCAAAACTACTGTCAGGAACCGTTTTTCACCATTTCCCCAACTCGAATACGGCAAAGCGGTATTCCAGTGTGGGGGTCTTCTCGATACCTTTCCAACGATATATTATGGGCCCAAATCAGAGTTAAACAGCCAAAGTTATGGCTGATTTACCAACAGCACGTGCGTAGCATCTCCCACGTGTCTCCAGATAATCTTCTGCAATGCTATCGGCATCATCCTCCCCAGGCTGAAAAGAATTCGCCCTCGAATTCACTATCCATCCTCCTCCTCCAAACTGCCTCCACGAAATGGTATGAGGTGCTTCACATTAAAAACATCAGTTGTATGGATATGGCTTGGTAGCTTCAACCTGTAGGCATTGGAATTGATTTTTTCAACAATCTCATACGGTCTCATCTTCCTAGCTGCAAGTTTGTTGTACTCATGAACTGGAAAACGATCTTTAGTGAGCACGGCCCAAACATAATCTCCCACATTGAGCTCTAGCAAGTGCCTCTTCTTGTCAGCCGCTTCCTTGTATTTTGTTGTTGCCTCCCTTAAATTCTGTTGCACCCGTTGATGCACCTCCTGCAATTCAGTAATGAAATCTTCAGCCTTCTTGTGCACCCTTGGAAGATCTACCACAGGGGCTAGGTCGATTGGAGCGCGAGGTTGGAACCCATAGTTAGCAAAGAAAGGCTTGAACCCAGAACTGCGACTTTCTGACCGATTGAAAGCGAACTATGCTTGGTATAGCTGCTTGTCCCAGGACTTTAGGTTCTCTCCCACCAAACACCGCAACAAGTTGCCCAAGGAACGGTTAACCACCTTTGTCTGCCCATCGGTTTGGGGGTGATAGGCACTACTAAAATCCAGCTTGGTGTTCGTCATACGCCATAAGCACCTCCAGAAATGGCCAATGAACTTTGAGTCCCTGTCAGACACTATTGATGTAGGTAGCCCATGGAGACGATATACTTCTCGAAAGTACAACTGGGCAATGTTAACAGCATCATTTGTCTTCTTGCATGCAATGAAATGCATCATCTTCGTCAATCTGTCCACCACAACGAAGATGGAGTCGCTGCCACGCTGTGTACGTGGTAATCCAAAAACAAAATCCATGCTAACACTGGCCCATTGTCTCTCTGGAATTGGCAATGGCATGTATAATACCGCATTGGTTGCTGTCCCTTTCGAAACTTGGCAGATCCGGCATCCCTCAACAAACTTGGCAGAGTCACGTCTCATAGAAGGCCAGTAATACGAGTTGGCTATCAACTGGTAGGTTTTATCTCTCCCTACGTGTCCTTCGTCGTGCAGTTCTTTGATAATCTTCAGACGTAGGCTAGATGTTGGCACACAGAGTTGGCTGCTCTTGAATAAGAACCCATCCTGCAATATGTAATCTGTCCGCTGGCCTATCTTAACTCCTTCAATGATAGGAGCAAAAACAGGATCACTCCCCAATAGTTTCCGAAACATGTCAAAGCCAAGAACCTTGACACGAAGACTGGTAAGTAAGTACGTGCGGCGGCTGAGAGCATCAACAACTCTATTCTGGACGCCCGACTTGTGTTTGATAGAAAACATAAACTGTTGTAAATAAGCTGCCCATCTTGCATGCCTTCCTGAGAGCTTATCCTGACTGTTGATATGCTTCAAGGCATCGTGGTCAGAAAATAAAACAAAGTCACTCTGAGATAGATAAGAATACCAATGTCTCAGCGCCTGGATGATTGCATAGAACTCCACATAATAAGTGTTGTAGTTAGCCTTAGCTCCATGTAGTTTCTCACTGAAGTAAGAAATTGGTCTGCTCCCCTGACTGAGGACAGCCCCAATACCCACTTTTGATGCATCACAGTGTAATTCGAAAGGCTTAGAGAAGTCAGGTAAGCAGAGCACATGAGTGGTAGTCAACTTCTGCTTGATGTCTTCAAATGCCCTTGCTGCTTCCTCGGACCATATGAACTGACCTGCACACATACCATCTGTGATGGGAGCCATGATAGTGCTAAAATTTGGAATGAAATGGCGATAGAATGAGGCCAGCCCATGGAAACTGAAACATCATGAATATTTCGTGGGGTTGGCCACGTGCGGACAGCCTCCACTTTAGATTCATCCATAGAAATCCCATCACGGGACACGATGTACCCCAGGAACAACACACTATCAGTCATGAATGAACACTTGGATCTGGCGACAAAGAACTTCTCCTTGTGCAATAGGGAAAGAACTTGTCGTAGGTGCTGCAAATGAGTGTCAGAATCTGGACTATAAATTAAGATATCATCAAAATAGACAACCACAAACCTCCCAATGAAAGGTCGAAATAGTTGATTCATCACACGCATAAAGGTGCTAGGAGCATTGGATAGTCCGAATGGCATGACCAACCACTCGTAGAGGCCCTCTCGAATCTTGAAAGTTGTCTTCCACTCGTCCCCTTCCCGAATACGGATCTGATGGTAGCCACTTTTCAAATCCAGCATGCTAAACACCGTAGCTCCGCTTAGCTGGTCCAATAGATCATCTAACCGAGGGATCGGAAATATGTAGCGGACTGTGATTTTGTTGATGGCCCTGCTATCTACACACATACGCCACGACCCATCTTTCTTGGGTGTCAAAAGCGCAGGCACCGCACATGGGCTCAAACTCTCCCGAATATGCCCCTTGGCCAATAGCTCTTCCACCTGGTGCCGCAGCTCTTCGTGCTCCTTTGGACTCATGCGATAATGTGGTCGGTTAGGCAATGAAGCACCTAGAACCAAATCGATCTGGTGCTGAATGTCGCGCCATGGCGGCAACTCATATGGTAGCTCCTCAGGGAATACGCCACTAAACTCCTCTATTAATTTCTGCACGCTATCTGGAATCCCTTTATTCTCCTGCTGTTCCTTCACCACAAGCAAATATACCATACCAGTCTCGACCATCTCACCGACAAAGCGCTGCATGGTTAATAAGTTTGGGTTTTTCTCAACTGTCTTCCTCGCCGCTTCCTCCTTACACGGGCACAACACCACCTTCACATTGTTGAACACAAAACTGTATGTATTTTTCTGACCATCGTGTTGGACAGCCCTATCGAACTGCCAAGGTCTTCCCAAAAGGATATGACAGGCATCCATATCCACAACATCACACCACAACCTGTCCTTATATGTTGAGCCAATAGACAATGAAACCAAGCAACGTTTTGAAACAGTTACCTTCTTTCCCTCTTGTAGCCAAGTCAGCTTGTAAGGTGCAGGATGCTCCTCCGTTGCGATTCCCAACTTTCTGACTGCTTCTTCTGAAATGACATTCTCGCAGCTTCCAGAGTCAATCACAAACCGACATACCTTTCCATCAATGGTGCATTTTGACTGAAAGATATTATTTCTCAACCACCCGTTACCAGTAGTGTCACGAGGGGTGAGATAGGACCTGCGAACCACCAACAATGGCCCGTCATCACCGGCCACGTGCTCCTCCTCCAAGGCTTCCTCCAAAGCATCTTTAGCCAGCTGCTCTCCGACAGGATCTTCCATAAGTTGATCAAACTCAACCCTCACCACCCCTTCGTTGTCAATGAACAACCCTTTTCGAATGGCAGGTCTGGTGCAATCTGCAAATCTATGACCTGCTTCGCCGCATTTGAAACAATGAATACCTCCCCCAGCAATGGGCTTGATTGGTTTTGGGATTGGTGCCCTGTCAGCCACCACCCCAATAGTTCCTCCTCCACGAACATTCTCTGGTTGGGCCACTCCACGGTTATTAGAAGTCGTCCAGGGTTGAGCATTCGCACGCCGCTTAATTTGCCTCTCCAGTTGTAAGGCCTTCTGGTGAGCATCTGACACTGAAAACACATCGAACATATTCAAGGTGTCCTGGTATTGGCTCTGCAATCCACCAATATATCGTGACACCAAATGGTCATCCGTCTCTCCCAAATCATTGCACGCCATCAATTGATAGAACTCAGTGGTATAGTCATCCACTGTTTTAATACCTTGGCGTAGATTTTGGAATCGCTGATACATAACACGAGAATAGTTGTGCGGAAAGAAAGCACTCCGCAAATGTTTTCGCAACTTTTCCCATGAGTCGATCTTCGGCTTTCCCATGCAAGCACGGTTCAACTTCAATTTTTGCCACCAAGCGGCAGCCCTGCCACGAAAACGAGTTGCAACAAGAGGTACTCGTTTACTAACAGGGACCTCCTTGAACTCCAAAACCTCCTCGACATTAAATAGCCAATCGAGAAACTCCTCTGCCCTCATCCCGCCTTGGAACTCCGGGATATCAATTCTTAGGCCCGCTTCCCATCGGTTGTTGGTGACGATAGGCTCTCGTTCCTCCCTCCTGTATTGTTGTCAAGGTTGCCTCTCGTGTCTCCTTGGTGGTTGTCGCTCGGCGAAGGGGTTCTCTTCCTCTTCGTCCTCCTCTTCACTAATAGCATCATCAGAATCGTCTTCGTTCACAGCACATGGATTAAGGTTTCGTCGTTGCGGCGGCTGTCGTTGTTGTTGCGGTGGTTGCTGGTGTGGAAGTTGTTGTTGCTGAAGCTGGATCTGTATCGCAGCCACACTGGCGGCTCGGGTTTCCACCACCTGCTGTAGCCTATCAATTCTATCATCTTCTCTAACCTTCTGGTTCGGGCAGCGTCTGGGCGGCATCGTCTCTCAAGGATTGGAACTGAGCTCTGATACCAACTGATGCAGTCATCAATGGGAGATGATGGCTGCAAGGGAAATGGATGAATACGAAGGATGTATTCCTTCTACAAACTTGTTGATTCAAAAGAATTACCAAGTCAATAGGCATCAATCGATCGTTGATTCTAAGCGAATACCGAAAGAGTGGGAAGGAAGTGCAGGAATTTCACTCTAGGTTTTCATTCAATCAAAAGCTGCTGATTACAACCAGGAAAAGAGTTTAAATAGGCTACAATAAAACCCTAGGCCCGGAACAAACCGGGTACCAATTCGGGCTAAAAGAAAAGATAAGAAAACAGTCTAAAACAAAAGCCCAACATAGGAAAAGGGCCCAAAGCTACTGTCAGGAACCGTTTTTCACCATTTCCCCAACTCGAATACGGCAAAGCGGTATTCCAGTGTGGGGGTCTTCTCGATACCTTTCCAACGATATATTATGGGCCCAAATCAGAGTTAAACAGCCAAAGTTATGGCTGATTTACCAACAGCACGTGCGTAGCGTCTTCCACGTGTCTCCAGATAATCTTCTGCAATGCTATCGGCATCACTCGGCACAAGCACATTTTGGCGTGTGTGGGTGTGTGTGTCTTTTTGACATTGTGATATATGTTTGACGTAGTGAATTGAGTTGAGAAGAGCTACTGGCCAGGACGTCTCAAGGAAAATCACTAAGGTCACTCGGTTACCACGCTGGGATGTGTGCGTGTGGTGTTGTATTGTGTTTCTTCTTTTGTGAAAGTGTTGGTGCATTTCATATATATAATATACTATACAAAATTCGTGGGCTATGGGGTGATTGCGTTTTTCGTTGGCTACCTACCATCAAATGTTCGACGTGCAGAGATTTTGACGTTAGGCGTATCAACGTGTTAATGTGTCCATGGGTCGTTTGATACATCCTTGGCTTGGACTCGCTTTTCGGTATACCCGTGATTGTTAATCAAATCCTTGGAAGAAAAATGACGTGAGAGTGCGCTAGTGTTCGGTTGTAAAGCTGACGTGTGGGCATCGACGTTAATGATGCATGTTCTTTTGCTCTCACCAAATCGTTGTGATCGTTGCAAGAAGATATCAATTTCTTCGTGTTTGAGAAAGTCTAGGTTTAAGAAACTATAGTTCCCTTTCGTTGCTTGGCAACTCCAATCTTCGCCTCGTGTCGGCTTTTCCATATTGTATCGGGAAGTGCCCTTGATCTCCTTGAATCTTGCAAACTGTTAGCTGCAATGCGTGTTCGTTGAGATCGTGGTGGTGAGTGAACCATCTAGCATTGAGACTAAGTGTCCCCTTGTCAATGCGTATGTTCAGTGGACGTCTTCGACATCGTATCTATTTTTAGTGTTCCGATCGAAGTATCATTGTTTTTTACTAATCTAGTTCTTGCGACGTGGTTGCTAAAATGGTAGTTGACTTCGGTCCTATCTTGGGAAAATAAAATTCTTCGAGTGTGTCGGCCGTTTGGTTGGGCTTTCGTCCTTCCCTTCTTTTCTCAATTTCGAGGACGAAATTTGTTTAAGGGGTATGAGATGTAACGACTCGAATTTCTAAATTTATTTTAAAGTATATAGATATCGATATTTACGTCGTCGATCTCTTGAGATGCTTTGAAACATCTATAATCATCGTATGTCGCTTAGAGTAAGCCCGGGTGAGTTGGAAATCCCCAGCATGACGCGTGTTGTTGGTTGGCCGTCCGGATAATCCCTTGATCGCTCCAAATTATTGACGACCTGATACATTTTTCAAATCAGAAATCTTTATTTATGAAAGTCGTAGAGAATTCAATTACGAATCCAACGCAACTTGAATCGCCTCAATCGGAGGTCGGACGAAGAAATTACGGTCAAAACACTCTCGGTAGTCTTTTATTTGTTGTTCTGAAAATTCCCTTAAGGGACCGGTCTCCCTATATTCAAGGGACCGGTCTCTCCTAAGGCAGAGAGAACGGATGGGAGAGAGAGACCGGTCCCCCACACCTCCGTGGACCGGTCCCTCTGTTGAATTTCTGTGCCCGAAGGGATTAAATGAGGGGCATTTTGGGGCTTTCACTAGGGGTCCTATATAAGTGTTTGGTCCGAAATTTTGGGTTATTCCACCCATTTGGAACCCTAGTTCCCTCTCTCTACCTCCCTCTTCCCTATATTGTGGTCACTTGACACACTTGGAACGGACTTATGATAGGGTTCCAAGGGACACTTACGATGCGAATGAACGATATACGGAGTGGACTTATGAGGGGACTCCAACACTTACCTATTGATGAAACGAACGTAAAGACTTGGAATGGACTTAAGACGGGATTCCAAGGGAGTTAACTTATATGATTCAAGAAGCAATACTTTGCAATTCTAATATCCTTCAAAGATAAATCAACACCAAATCTATAATATTTACACTTATCAAGGGAAAGGATTAGGGCGAGGTATTGGGGTTTCACAGTGTCCTTTGGTTTGTGTGTGGTGGTGGTTTTGGGTGTTGGTGGTGGTAGTCTTGGGTTATATAACGATATTTGTCTGTCGATGAGGTTCTCTGTCACTCATGTAGTGCGTGCGTGTGTTCACCTCACTGTTGGCTTTACTGTTACTTGGGTTTACACTTAGGGTTGCACGATCTCGTGCATGTCTTGTAGTCTTTAGCTGTTACCGTCACTGAGCCGTGGTTTACTCAGACCTTCTTTCTTTTCCTTTTTCTAGTCTGTGTTGCAGGACTAGCTGGCCTTGGAGTGGAGTCAGCTGCTGGGTTTTCTTGAGTTAGGCAGGGCAGTTCCAGCTGCAGCTTGCACCCTCCTTCTCCGCTTCAGTTGGGTTTTGGTTTAGTTCTGGTTATTGGTAGTACCTTTACTTTTGTACTGTAGCTTTAGCTTCTGTTTAGTTGTACTTGTACTCTACTTTTCTGTATTACAGTTGTAGCCGGTTCCGGTGTTGTACCTTGCTTCCTCTTTACACTTCATATTGTAACATGTATGTAATGAGAATTCAACTGAATGAATCTGAATGACAAGTAGTGATCTCCCCTGTATATATTTAAATTGTTTTCAAAAAAATGGTTGGAAAATCCGGGGCGTGACAGGCACCACCGCCTGGTAGAGATGGTCTATCTCCTAACGTCTACAATATTGGGTACAAATATGTGACAATGCAAAGAATGTAAATGATGCAATACAATGGATCTCATCATTTAAAAACAGCGATTCTCTTTCAAATATTTTAGTAAATCAGTGTCTGACCAAGATTCGAGAAAGAGAAGCAACAGTATTCAACATCTACCAAGAAAACTGCCTAGACAAGGCCAACGGGAATTGTGTCCAAGTGTCGACCCATTACATTTCAAGTATTACTTGTATTCCATTTCCGTGCCTTCTAGTAGGAGCAAGGCAAATATTAATCAACAATCCCAGAGTATCGGCTAGTTCCATATCAGGGCTCGTCAACCCCTTATCGTGTAGTTCATGTTTTCCCCGGCTCACCAGGAAGGTCCAGTCAAACTTCCATTAAGCAATGTCGTGTGCCACTCCAAATAGTGACACAAGATAAGCAACCCGAATCATATCCACTCATCAGTATCCAGTCCTCATACAGAGTATATAGTTTACTCGTGAAGAGTCAAGTGTCAAATTTTATTATTTCGTTCAATCAACCCGTGTGACCTAGGGCAAACAACCTCCTAGTCGACGTATCATTCCAAATGTGACTTTTATTTCATTCTTTCCAAATTAATCTCGTTTATTCACAAAACGTTCATTTCCGAAATATTTCCGTTCATTTCACAAAACATGTCGTTCGTTTACCAAAACATTCCACTAGTTCGATTTTCCACAAAACGTGTCAAAACATCATTTTAAACCCATCCACAATCGATAGGATCCAAATCAAGTATTTTCCCCAATTTAATTTCACAAATCGATGCCTACGGGTTTTCCACAAAAATTGGGGCTTTTCACAATTTGACTTCAAATCGAACAATTAACATCCTAGGGAGTATACCGAGACCCTAGACCATATTTCTATGTGATCAATTTAAACGAACGACGATCCGATGACACTAATGTCGCGACTACATCAAATTGACGGATTTTCATGAAACGACTAAGGGGGAAACCAAGGAATCCAACATTACAACTGAGAGGGATAGAGAACTCTACCTTAGCCGGAGCTCCGGTGACACTCGCCGGAAAAAGTCACCGGAAAACCTCCATGACCGCCGGAGTGAACCAAGCCCTCCACCGCGAAGCCCTCGCGATACTCTACGACATTCAATAAGACCAAAACATTACACTAGCAACCGAAAATCTTGAAACAAAACGATAGGAACGAAACTTGCCGATCGAGAATGATCCGTGCCCATCACCGCGGAGAGGACGATGAGAGGAATGTCGTTAAGTCTTCGCATTTTCACCGATTCACCATGGATTCTCCACCATTGAAGAGAGAAGGGAGAGGGAGAGAAGAAAGGGGCTCCTAGGGCTTCCAAATGAGGAGGAAGACACTAAAAATCGATCAAAATGATTATATAGGACCCCTAAGAAAAATGACAACTTTGCCCTTAATGATGCTGTCCGAACAGCCTTTGCACCGGGGCAAGACAGATCTGTACCGGTGCAAACCCCTTTTGCACTGGTACATCAACCGATGCAACCCTTACTGCCTCATATCAGAACCTCTGTGCACTGGTGCAGCTCCTACCTGCACCGATGCAAATCACCCCTGCACCGGTGCAACTTAACCTGCACCGATGCAAACCTAAACAGAATCTACATGAGCTAAACTGCACCGGTGCAACAAGTGCCTGCACCGATGGAAGATCAAAATACACTTTTGCACCGGTGCACCAAAGGGTTGCACTGATGTAGCATGCATCAGAAGTGAGAATTTGCTATTTGGGAAGTCTTCAACTATCCCAACAAGCCCAAAATCAATCCAAATGAATCTAAAAAGTTCTGACGGGGTTTCCAAGCTATATGTTCGCATTCGATACGATGGAATGAATGTTTCAAGCACCCAAGAACTTATTTTTAGGCGAATTTCTAACGAATTATTTATCGAAGCGAGTATGAATCAAACTAAAATTTACGGAGTGTGACAAACTACCCTCCTTACAAAAATTTCGTCCTCGAAATTTCCAGGACAAAGAGTCGAAACACAACACCACGAGGAGAATGCCGCCCAAAGCACCAAACACTTGGATGAATTCGCGACGAGAACCGACAACAACGACAAGGAGGTTTCCAACCGAAATAACTCCACCAACGAACAAACAACGCCCAAAGAGATCCGTAATCGTCAACGATTCCATCCAAAGCAAACGCCCAACAACAATTGCAATCTGAACAAATCACCAACTTCTTTAAATGCTCCCAACCGAAATAACTCCACTAACGAGCAAACAACGCCTAAAGAGATCCGTAATCATCAACGAATCCACCCAAAACAAACGCCCAACAACAATTGCAAACTGAACAAATCACCAACTTTCTTAAATGCGCAACACGCCGCAACACGCGGGATACTTCGCAACGCAAGAAACGCCAATAAAGAACCGAACGCAAGCAAAAGGAAAACGTCCTCGAGAGAGTCAAGAATTACCAAGGAAATGGTTTTCGCGCAACCATAGGTTCCCAAATCGATCAACAAGCAAGAAACGCGCACTTTCAAACAAAACACGACACGGAGGTCAAACCGCAAGAATATCGCCCCGAAAAATTTCGAAAAATTTCACAAAATTCTAGAACATGCCACAACACAACGTGGACATGCCGAGAAAATTTTCGAGTATCGAAACGCCAAGGATACGATGGGACACGGTACGGATACGCCGACACGCAAAGGATACGCCGAGGACACGCCGATTCGCCAAGGATACTCCTAGGACACGCCGATACACCAAGGATACTCTCCGATACGGTACCGATACGCATATACGGTACGGATACGATACTGACACGCGGACACGACATGGGTACTCTGATTTTTCCAAATTTGTTTCTAAAATTTTTTGAAAAAATAAAAGAGCGGTTTTCAACTACCACAACGAAGTCCACAACGACTTCATCACCACGAACGCGCAAAACAACCCCGAAATAGGTTTCCGAACGAGGTAGGAACAATCCGACCGATACGATGCAGGAGTTAAAGCAAGACAACTCGCAAGGGATGGTCACACAACAACCGTACTACCCGAATCACACCAAACGACCACAATGCCACCAAAAGAAGAACCGAACAACCAAAATCTCACAAACCGACCCGCACACACCTAGCGCGGTACCAGAATGACTAAGAAGTTTGATTTGAGATGTGCTGGTCAGTCACCTTCTCAAAACAATCCTTCATGTTCATTCCTACACCACATGACACAGACTACGCACACCGATCACGCCCAACATCACTACAATCCAAGTCGGTGCAGTCGACTTCAAAGAGACACATATATTCTACCTCAACGCTCGCAACACAACTGCACAACACACAATTGAACTCATCTCACTGATCACACCAACCACAAGCCAATCCCATAACACGCTCTCAAACAAAAGCTCCAAAGGGAGACAACATAGCAGAATAGGAGTGTCCAAACGCAAATGGACACGGCACCAACGGATACTACAACATTCCGAATTTGCACGAACACACGGCGAACAAGAATGAATGCGAGAAGGAAACCCACAAGACAAGAGTGCACGAAGCAAGGATACGATTCCTTGAAACAAGCTCTACGAAGAATATGATTCTCTATGCGCGAGAAGAACAACATGTCACCACTACGACATGCTCCACAACAGCAGATGTACCACAAACAGTCGACAAGAAGATGGCCACAGCCAGTCGCAATGTCAAAAGTTGAAAAACAAGAAGCAGGAAGATTTTCCGAGCAATGCACAGATTCCGCAATCGCCACCAAGTGCCAACAAGAAACACGAGAAGTCAAACCGCACACCACCGAAGAACAAAGAATCCTATTAACGATAAGGATAAGGCACGAGTGTACACGCCAACATTTCCAACAATGATGGTAGCGACCATTGGTAAAGAACATTGATCCAAGAGAGTCGACGATACAATGAACAACCAGGAAACGACATCCACTCACCAATCCCGTAAAGATTTAACAAGGAGGAAACCGACATGCCAATAGGGGCATACGCCAATCAACGCTGCACAACCAAGATAAAGCGAAAGAGTTGCCCAAACCAAGATTCACTTCCTATAACCTCATACCTCAACGAGACAACTACTCTAATTCTCGTCTGCAAATCCCAAGCAAGACACACGATACCTCAATCCATCAACTAACTTATTCGTCTCTTCCAAAATAATGACTTCAAGTCAAACCCGCATCTCAAATTCTAAGTCACCAACCAAGGTCACTACACTTTTATCTCTTAATCCAAAATTATTTACTCTCCACATCATCATCCAATAAGGTAAGAACCCAAATGACGCTTCTAGGTAGAACCACAAGATAGTCACACATGCGCTATCACTCCAAAACATCAAGAGAGAACTAAAATCCTCAAACCACTTTCCTAGCTCATAACACAACTACAACAATGACAACTCATCGAACAAACACCAAGGCACCTCAAAAGGAGTTCTACCACTCAATTCATACAACAAGCCCAATAAGCAATCGATACAAATTCAACACAAGGTTATTTTTCAAGTTGTTCCACAATCCAACTAACCGAACAACCAAATCACCGACACAACCGGCTAACCAAATACCCAAATGACCAAACAACCAATTAGCCAAATAACCACACAGCCAATTAACCAAGTAACCGAATGTCCAAATGACCAAGTAACTACCTAGCCATTAGTGGACCTACACAACTCAGTCCATCTCGAAAGACCTCAAGTCACAACGTAGTGCTTTTACAAGAACAAGATACCACACTAAAATTCCTTCATCCTTCTCAGTCAACCAAGGAGTAACCGCAATCGCAAAGTACTAAGTTCAATACAAATCCTCAAATAACCTCAAACCACAAGTCAAGATCAACTCTCGCATTAAACAAACACAAAGTATTATCATTACTGACCACTAGGTACTAGTCCGCAAGGAAAACCTACTAATCGAAGGATACTTCACATCCCAAGTGAATCGCACATACAAGCTCTGCCATTACAAGGCCTCACTACACCGAGACATCCTCACTTCCTAAGAAGGTCAAAATCACTAGACCACCAAGAGCTAACACATTAATGAGTAGCTACTAGTCACAATCCCACAAGCAAGGTCATTCCGAGATTCCACAACTTATACAAGGAACGAAACGAGACAAGGAGATCAAATCAATCCCAAGAGCAAACAGCTAAGAACAACTAGGCTAACAAACAAGAAACCAACCACGCAATTGGAATGAGAGTCAAAACTCGACCACCAGAAAACAGTCAGAGCCAACGGGGCAAACGACGAACTCCAAAGGTCAACGTCCAAAAGAGAAATAGAATTCGAGGCTCACTCGCAAGAGCACTACTATTTTCCAGCCGCAAGGAACGATTATCCAATCATCCATGTCAAGAATAACGGCATTCTTCTACAGGGAATATTGCACGAGGAGTTCATCCGAGATCACAAGAGAGAACTCAAGAGACGGTTAACCAATCGCACGAAGAAGCATCATCCTCACTAAGAGGGTAAACGAGAATCAACCGATCGACTGCCACAAAGTCCACAATCCGCTACCATAAATAGACTCAAAAGCCATGGTGATGACAACAAGAATCTGCTTCCTACGGAGGAATAGGCTCGACAAGATCGAGGAACAAGAAGCTGAATCATCACAAGAGCCAACGAAGGAACTCATTCGCGCTCTAAGAACTAGGAACTCGAAACGGTTCACCAAGACAGAGTAGGTGACAACACTATCAACCAGAGTATATAACAAGAACATACAAGT
>NMUG010001500.1:0-17775 GCA_002855965.1 Monotropa hypopitys | reverse complement strand
CAGTAAATATTGCAGCAAGCTCAGTCTATCCTGCCAACTGCATGACAAAACAGGACCCCAATTTTTAGAACAAAAATCAGAACAAAATTGGGTCTGCTTCCCACCTATGGTTCTGCTTTCCACCCATCTTGGAAATTTTGAATGTATGTCATTTTGAGTCAACAAATACTGTACATTCTGTACATTCTGCTCTCTCTCTCTCTCTCCCTCTCTCTCTCTCCCTCTCTCTCCCTCTCTCTCTCCCTCTCTCTCTCCCTCTCCCTCTCCCTCTCTCTCTCCCTCTCTCTCCCTCTCTCTCTCTCTCAAAATATCTGGAACAGTGGGGGAATAGCACCTCCCTAAAAGTTGCACTCGGATCTTCTAGCCTAAGTTTTTGACCTTTGCACAGAATACAACATTTTCATCTTTTCATCTACAGCTATTACAATCGAAATGAAATGACAACCTAGTTCAAATCTACTGACTAAACAACCAACACAAAAAGAACATAATGGTACAATTATTGAACACTAGGGAACAGACGAATGTACAACAATTCCATATGAAACAATGCCTCTACCGAGTGTACCCCGGAGGTGGTGGCATTCTGCTTGGTCCCCGATCTAATGCTGACAACTGACCGCCTAACTGTTGAGGATGAATGGACCCTTCTCTCTCACCATTTGGGTTTGCCTGAGGGACCCAGTTGGAACTACCACGGTAACTACGATAATTGGAAGCTCCATATTGTTGGTAGCTCCCAGAGTTGTATCCGCCCTGTTGGTGATATTGAGCTCCATTTGGGACGAGAGTTTGGACACCATGACGAGGTAGGCCTCGTCTAGGATACCTGTTTCCACCATATTGTTGGAATTCCAGTGGATATCCACCCTGTTGTTGAAACTGGATCCCACTAAGAATGGGAGTTTGGACACCACGACGAGGCAGGCCTTGCCCACGGTACCTGTTTCCACCATATTGTTGGAATCTCGGCGAATATTCCCTATTCTGGTCAGTCGAACGATTGTTCCTTTCATGTGGAGAACGGGACACACTATACGGATCATGAGAATTTATGGAAGCATACGGATGGTGGTAACTATGGACGTACTGATTTGTTACTGGAGATGGATTTGGTGGCCTTTGGTGACCTTGAAACGTTGGACGATGGTAGTCTGTCCTTGGTGGCCCCATCCTGTTGCGTTCGTTATCGTGGTATCTGTTATTTTGATAAGAGGATGAAGGTGGGCCACGAAACTGATTGCTAAAATCGTTTTGATCGGTCCTCAATTGTAAGCTATTTACTACAAGTCGATGTGAAGCCTCACCAAGCTCCTGACCAGAAATGGTTCCACTGGGGAGGTGCCTGAAAGCAACGAAATAATGTCAATAACAAATCAAGAGACAGCTTACTAGAATTGGCACTTAAATGAAAAAGGCATATTTTGTATACCTTCCACTTTCCCATGGCCTCTTTCCAGAGTCCTCATGCCATGGCCTCTTTCCAGAGTCCTCGTGCCATAAAGGAGGCTCAGCGTTTAGATCCCCCATTGTAACAGTCTAGAGAGAGAAGTTCATTCAGTTCAAGGTAGAACCACATAACAATGTTCGGACACACAAGACCATTCCAGGAGAACCCAAATAAATTTACACTACTACAATTTTTCAAACCACAATGCCAAGAAACACAGGGAAAATGCAGAAACAGTTCAAAGTTTCTCAGAAGCTCACATGTCATAACCCATATTTAAATAGGATTTCCGGAGTATTTCTTTGGCGTTTAATTCCCTAACGGATGTTGCAATAATGTTCGAGAGATATTTCAGGGGTTGATTGTTGAGTGAGATTAGGTTTCGATCACCGTCGTGTTGATTTGGACCTTGACCGGGCCCCGGAAATCATTTTGGACCAGATCTTGTGGTTATCGGTAACTCAGATGGCAAGGCCACTGGGTTATCAGTAACCCTGTGATGAGGGGCTCTAGGCGGGAGCTCATAGTTCTATATCCAGATGCATAGCTGATCTGTTGAAGGAGAGTTGACGAGTTAGAAGAGCTTATCTAGTTGCTGACCAACCCCACCACAGCACTGCTATGGCAGGGACTAGTGAGAATAAATACTACGGGAGGCCCCCAGGAGCTTCACTTTCAACGGAAAAGGAATGAGGGAAAACTCTCGCCTATTCGATGTTTGAATATGGATCCCATGGGATCCAACTGCCATATACGGAAGATGTGTCTTCCATTCCGGAAGGATGGGAGGAAATAAGGAAACATCTCCTAATGCTACGGGAGTCTAGCTAAGGCTACGGGGGTATAAAACCGCAAGTAATCTACCATGCCATGTAACAGGAGAAAAACCTAAGCATATTTCCATTTTTCCTCTCATTCATCATAATCGGTTACTGACTGAGGCATCGAAGGGTATTTGGTTGGCACCCCACTGGTATCAAGTTTATCTTTGCAGGGTTTCCAAGGACGAGGAAGAGAAGGACCAAGAAAAAGCTTCATCAGTTGGCGCCGTCTGCGGGAATGGCTTTTTGATTATTGGTGAAGAATTTTTGAACGGTCAACAATCGTTCAATGGCAGAAAGCAATCATCAAGATCTCCCTGCAATGACACCCGAGATGTTCTTGGTCATGCAGCGCCAGAAAGAGTTACTGACCAAGAGTTTGGAGGAAGTTCGACAAAAAATCAGGTTTTGAAGGCACAACAAAACCTACCTGTTCAAAATCATCATGTTCAGAATCCGAATTCGCTCCCACGGCAGCAAGAAGGGAATTAATGAAAGGATGGAGGAAAATGAGGATAGAATGGGAAAAGTAACAAGAATCAATCCCAGAATCAAAATCCTCAAGCTAGTAGAACAACTAGGGGGCCAAGCCACTCTTGGAAAGGCAGGATGGAGATCTCATGGCAGTCATGCAGGCCCAGATAGACGGGATTAAGAAGCACGTGCAGGCGAAAGCACAAGCCACGGTTGAGGAGTTGGTCCAAACTACTGATTCCTTGTTTTCACCACATGTTCTGAATGTGCCATTACCCTAAAAGTTTAAAATGATAGTTCTCGAGTCATTCAATAGTACTACGGACCCATTGGACCACTTAGAAACTTATAAGAATCTAATGATGTTACAAGTTGTGTCAGATGAGGTGATGTGCAGAGCCTTCCCAACCACGTTGAAGGGAAGTGCTCGAATGTGGTTTAACAAGTTGAAACATGGAAGTGTCAACAACTTCAAGGAGCTGAACCAGGGATTCGTGAGTCGTTTCATTGCTGGGCAATGCTACAAAAAATCTAACATGTATCCGTTAACAGTCAGACAAAAGAAAGGAGAGTCGGTGAGGGATTACACCACTCGTTTTACACATGATGCAATGCAGATAGAGAGTCCGGATGATAAAATAGCCATGGCGCCCTATACCACTGGACTGTGGTCAGGCACGCTCCTATTCAACCTCACGCGGGATCCTCCCCAGGATATGGCTGAGCTGATGTTGAGGGCTCAAAAATATATGAATGATGAGGACGCCCTTAGTGCGCGAAAGGGGCGAGATGTTGGAGTTCAGGGTCAAACGTTCGCGGCTCCTGTGCAGACCCAAGGAGTGCATTGATTTGATTAAGAGTCATATGCAAGAGTGTTAGGGTTTCGGTACCTATAGAGTGTTTTAGGTGTTCGATTGCTCTCACTATCTCTTCAATGAGTCTCTACTTGGGATTCAGGGCGCTTCAATTTATAGAGTGATGCATATAGTCGGCCCCGTCGTAATTTCGCTTCCTTATTATAGTGAAATTTCTCTCGCTCTTCGCCTGTGAACGTACCTTATCACTCTGATCATAAAAATCAGGTATATCTTTATATACTTGTGTGATTGCCTTTTGTTTATGTCTTCTCGTTCTCGTAGTTTATTAAGGGATTGATTTCACAACATGGAGTACCTTCAGGAGTGGGGTCCAAGGTGGGGTAATACATGTCGTTTAGTTAACCTTTTAATTCTTCAAAACAATTAAATAAATTCTAAAATTTTAACAAATTAGAAATAGCTGGAGACGTGGGAAAGTGGGGGACGTGGAGGAGTGGAGGGCCAAGGTAAGGTAACGCGTCTTTTAGTTAGCTTTCTAAATGTTCAAACAATTAAAAAAATCAAAAATTGTAATAAATAAGAATGGGCTTTTGGTGACTTTTCACACAACATGATGAGACTTACCTTCTTCGGAAATATAACCCCTGCTGGTGGACGAGCACTGTGTTTGTGTGCATCGGGAAGTCTGTAAATAGCACATCTGGAATGGAAAAGGGTGAACTCAATACAACAGCTCTTAGATACTGAAGAAACCAATACAAGAAAGATCATATTGATTACATTTTAGCAGCTTACATGACTTGATTGTTCATAACATCTTCCATTCCACCAACAGGTGACCTGAAAAGTTGGGGGCAGGGATCTCCAGCACAAAGGGATATATAACCATTCATCCCATCACTGCATGAACCGCGAAATTAAATCAGGAATATCGTTGAAACAAAGCTCATAATTTACACTTTATCATGCGTATGATTCCGCATGAAAAATATTCAGGTTGCTACAAATCAGGAAATACAAAATAGAAGATAAAGCAAGAATTTTATGGGGTGAGGAATCAAGCTCCATTATCTCAATAAAGATACTGAATCAGACCCAACCTTTGAGCTGGTTTAGGTATTACCTTATTATTGTATATCGCAAAGAAGGGTCACAATGGACATGAAGTGGAATACAACAGGCCTAGTAATGACTTGGGGAGATGCATGAGGAAATAAAGGAAAGAGCACATTGGTGTTGACAATTGATATCATACCATATCAGAAAGGATTTGGCAATTGATCCCATACCATATAAGAGGGATCTTAAATTATTTTTCTTTCCGTTATTAAGATAGGTCATGTTGACCAATTTTCTCACTTAATAGGCGAGATTGTGTTTTCCTTTTTTATATCTCAGCATTGTGTATATATTCATGAGTAATCAATGAATAAAATATGCTTGAATATTATTGAAACTTATCATGGTATCAGAGTCACCCTAATTAGGGTTAAGCTTTTTTTTCTTTTTCTTTTTCTTTTTCTCTCCTCAATCACGTAGCTAACCCTACCTCAGCAAACCCTTCCTCTGTTCCGCCGCCACCAGCAACCCTCCATCAGCAACCGTCAACCTCATCATCATCCATCTCGCCACCATCATCCATCTCGCCACCGGCGAACCACTACAGCCACCATCGTCGACCTCGCCTACCTTTTCTAGCGCATCAACACCGCCATCACCCATCCAGCGCCTCCGCAAACATCCAACGACACTGCCACCGCCCATCCAACGCACCACCGACCATCAAACGTGCCACTGCCCATCTAGCGCGTCACCTCCACAGACATCCAGTGCGCCACCTCCAAAGAACACCACCGCAAACTCTGCAGGACAACACCACCACCAACCACAGGTCTTAACAGGTCGCCTGCAGCCTCTCAGCAGCGCCTCTCAAGCAGCGTCTACCGCCTCCAGCCTACAGTCGCCTGCAGTCACCATCAGTAGCACCTTCGTGTAACCTTTCTTTCTATGGAGCGTGTTTGATTTCCACCCTCGTTATGAAGCACGAAGTCTGTGGGTCCTATTTCTAATCTATTTTCTTTGGACCATCATTCATTGGTGATTGTTAGGTTTTTTTTGTTTGTTTTGCGGCTATGGATGAGTCTACAGAAACCTCCGCCACTTCTCAGCCACTGATAAACAGATTGTTGTCTCGCCATCCTACGAATCACTATCTCCTTGTTTGATGGCCAAAATTATCTTTCATGGTCCCGCTCGGCCACTCTCTTCCTAAAAAGTAAAGGAAAATGGGCTACATAGATAGGACTGTTATTACTCCTTTTGCCACAGATTCACGATATGCTGATTGGGATAAAGAAAATTCCTTAGTCATGAATTGGTTAGTTCATTCCATGGTCCCTTCTCTCGGGGAAGGATATTTGAACTTGACCACTGCTAATGATATATGGGACACAGTTGCTCATACCTACTCCGGGAAGGAAAATATTGCTCAAATCTACGATTTGAAACGGCGTATTGAGAGCCAAAATCAGGATGAGCTGACTCCGTTGCAGTATTTTACAGTCCTCACAGGCTTGTGGCGGACCTTTGACCATTACGAGGACTTCACTCCAGTTTGTGCTGCTGATATGGCCACTTATCAAAAAATTGTGGAGAGAGATCGCATCTTCAAGTTCTTGGCCGGTCTCAATCGAGAGTATGATCAAGTTCGCTGTAGTATATTGGGAATGGATCCCCTTCCCTCCCTCTGTGAGGCATTTGCCTATGTTCAGAATGAGGAAAGTCGACAGATTGCTATGTTATCTTCTCCTTCTGATCACTCTGCCATGATATCCGTTCCTCAGCATAATGAGAAAAACGAACATTGGAACTGGCACAGTTCCACGTGTCGCACTAGTGATGAGAAAGACAAGTTATTTTGTGATCATTGTAAGCGGCCCCGCCATACTCGAGAAACTTGCTGGCAACTGCATGGTTGCCCGAACCATGGACGGGGGGAGCTAGGGCTGTAAATGAATAGGGCCGCTCGCGAACTATTCGAGACTCGGTTCGGTAAAAGTTCGTTCGAGTTCGATTCGTCTATTAAACGAGCCGAACCTGAACCTCAATTTTGAGCTCGTTAGATAAATGAGCCGAACTTGAACCTAACAGTATTCGGCTCGGTCAGGTTCGCGGACCTAGGTTAAAAAATATATATTATGTCAAAATAAATATTACTAATATATTATTGAATAAAATAAGAAAATAAAAGAATACATGCGTGAAAAAAGTTTAAAAATGTAGATTTACCCATTAATATTTAGAGTGTAAGGCAAAAAACTTAAAAAAAACTTTTTTTATGGTTCGCCGAACCCGAATTCGAGCCCAGATTCGGCTTGGTTCGGCTCGTTTAGTTTAAAGATCTCTGTCGAGCCGAGCCCGAGCCGAGCCCGGGCCGAGCCCGGACCTTGTTTTTTTTATGCCGAGCCGGACTCGAGCCTGTTTATTCAGGCTTGAGCCGAACTCGAGCCCAGCATACACACTAACGAACGGACCCCAAATCTCACATAGTTCGGCTTGGTTCGGCTCGTTTACAGCCCTAGGGGGCGCTCTGGACATATGAGATGCTCATCATACTGACGTTGGAGATTTTGTCGTCAACCCTATAGTTGATCCAACCCCTGCTCCTCCACCTCTTTCATCTTCTGAGATGGAGCAGCTCTGTCGCTTTATGACACGACTAGACCCATCTGCTGGTACCTCGTCGTCTTTTGCTCACTCAGGTAACTTGGCCACGTCAGTGGGTGCATTCCATAGCTATACTACTTCTCCTTGGATCATTGATTCAAAAGCCTCTAATCATATAACTGATTTGTCAACAGTTTTCTCTGATTATACCCCATATTAAGGTCAAGATAAAGTTCGAATAACTGACGGAACCGTCACTTCGGTTTCTGGTAAATGTTTAGCCCGTGTCACCTCCACCTTATCCTTATCTTTTGTGTTACATGTCCCTAACGTTGCTACTAATCTTCTCTCTATTAGTCGTCTCACTCGTGACTTAAACTCTAGTGTACCGTTCTTTCCTTCTCATTGTGTGTTTTAGGACCTTATCACGGAGAGAACAATTGGCAATGGTAGAGCAGAGAATGGTCTCTATCTTATGGATCCCTTGACAGGCAACCAAGCTATCCAACCATTGGCTCATCACACCACATTATTTGATTCTGCAGCTAACGATATTATATTATGGCACAGACGACTTGGACATCCTTCTTTTTCCTTATTGCAGTTTTTATTTCCTTCGTTATCGACAAATAAAAATGTCTCCGCCTTCAAATGTGAATCTTGTGAACTTGGAAAGTACCATTGTGCTTCTTTTTTTCATCGTAATAAAATAAACTTTGTTCCTTTTTCTCTTCTCCATACTGATGTTTGGGGTTCCAGTCGTATCACTGCACTTAAAGGTTATCGTTGGTTTGTCACGTTTATTGATGATTGCTCTTGCGTGACTTGGGTTTATCTGATGAGGGATAAAAGTGAGGTGTTCTCTATTTTTCAAAACTTCCACAAGATGGTTTGTACCCAATTTGGTGCTCCCATCAAAATTATTCGTTCCGATAACGGGGAAGAATATTTAAAAACTGGTCTTGAGCATTACTTCTCAAGTCATGGCATTCTTCATCAAACATCGTGTACCAACACTCCACAACAAAATGGAGTGGCTTAGCGCAAGAATCGTCATCTCCTGAAAATTGCTCATTCATTGTTATTCTCTATGCAGGTTCCCAAGCACTATTGGGGAAAAGCAGTCTTAATTGTTGTCTACCTCATCAATCGACTTCCTACTCAAGTTCTACAAAAACGCACTCCTATCAAAGTACTTTCCAAATCTTAAGTGGCCACTTCATCAATTTGATGTTAAGAATGCTTTCTTACATAGAGATCTGGAATAAGAAGTGTACATGGATATTCCACCTGGGTTTGAAAGTCCCAAACAATTGGAAAGGTATGTAAACTGAAAAAATTTCTTTATGGACTTAAGCAGTCACCTAGGGCATGGTTCGAAATGTTTACTCAGGCTATGCTCAAATATGGATTTCATTAGAGTCGAGGAGACCATACATTGTTCATCAGACACTCCTCCCAAGAAAAGGTAACTGTTCTCATAGTATATGTGTATGATATAGTACTTACAGGGGATGACATAGAAGAGATACAAACATTGAAGAAATACTTGGCCAAGGAATATAAAATAAAAGAATTGGGAAGCCTCAAGTATTTTTTGGGAATAGAGGTAGCAAGAAGCAAACAAGGAATTTTTATCTCTCAGAGAAAATATGTTCTTGATCTTCTACAAGAAACTAGTATTCTTGGGTGTAAGGCTTGTGACACGCCCATGGAACCTAATAAGAAATTAGGTGATGATATAGATGGAGCAGTGGTAGACAGGGGGAGATACCAGAGACTAGTTGGGAAGTTGATTTACTTGTCTCACACTCGTCCGGATATTGCATTTATGGTTAGTGTTGTCAGCCAATTCATTCATGCTCCTCGAGAATCGCATTATGATGTTGTCTTCAGAATCCTTAGATACTTGAAGTCGGCTCCGGGAAAAGGCCTTTTCTTTGGCATACATGATCACCTACATGTAGAGGCCTATACAGATACCGACTGGGCCGGTTCTGTTACCGATAGAAGATCAACCTCAGGATGCTGCACTTTTATAGGAGGAAACCTAGTTACATGGCAGAGCAAGAAACAAGCTGTGATAGCAAAATCTAGTGCTAAAGCAGAATTTTAGGCTATAAGTCAAGGAATCTGTGAACTTATGTGGATCAAAATCATATTGAGAGACTTGAGACTTGAGACTTGAATCCATAAAAACTATGAAGTTATATGACAATAAAACATCCACCAGCATTGCTCACAACCCAGTGCAATATGATCGGACCAAGCCTGTCGAGATTGACTGACACTTCATAAAAGGGAAACTAAGTAGTGGAGTTATATGTACTCTAATTGTAAAGCCTAGTGATCAGTTGGCAGATGTTCTCACTAAAGGCCTTGGAAGTCGTTCTCATCATTATGCTCTGAGCAAGCTGGACATAAGAGAGATCTTCGTCCCAGCTTGAGGGGGGAGTGTTGACAATTGATATCATACCATATCAGAAAGGATTTGGCAATTGATCTCATACCATATCAGAGGGGTCTTAATCTAATTATCTTTCCGTTATTAAGATAGGTCATGTTGATCAATTTTCTCATTTAATAAGAGAGATTGTGTTTTCCTTTTTTTATATCTCAGCATTGTGTATATATTCATGAGTAATCAAGGAATAAAATATGCTTGAATATTATTGAAACTTATCAAAGGGAACTTGTCATTTGTTTTGCATCGCGGATATCATAAATTAAGTATGATCTGACTCGGCCTATTTCAGGACACATCATCCATTAACGTGTGAACTGTTGCATTTAACCTGGATAAACCCAATTTCAACCAGATATGATACCACTCAGCATATTTGAGAATAATTTCAGTATTAACTAATATGCTTGCAAAAGGATATTAGAAAGAAAACTTGTATTGAAAGCTCCTACTATGACATCATTTACACAAACTAGCACACGGCAAACCTGGCCCTTGGATCAAGTTGCTCCTTGATTTCAGCTCGTTCCTTGTTTGTCAACTGCTTACAGCGGTCATTCAGAGAGATTATGTAAGGAGATAGAGGATGAGATAATGCCATGTACAGCATGTCGAACATCATGCTATTTCTTCTCGCTTCTTCCTCCTGTAGAGGAAAATAGTACTTGATAAGCGAAATTATCATGCAAAAATATAGGTAGCTCAGCGCATATCAGAAGCTGACTTCAGTCTATAATGTACCGTCAAGGTATTTTCAACTTTGGCAACCTCTGCAAGTAGACGGGCTTCATCAATGAAAGGCAACTTGGCCACACCCTTTACAACAGTGAAAAGACAGGCAAAATGTCAAATACGAGAAACAAACAGTAATCGCTCATAAATTCCACAAACGAAAGTCAAGATGCTAGTATGAAAATAACAAACCTGCCAAGCATACCGCTTTCCATTCATGTCGACTTCGAAATCTGATAAACATCATTGAAGTAAATAAATTTTTTTAATGTATCAACTCAACTACAAAATCCGTTCCATCAGGCAAAATCGTTAAAGAATCTTACCAGTTGGGTAAAAATCTATGATAGGTGAATTTGGATCAGTCATCAATCTCATGTAATGCTTGGGAAGAGCATGAGCGCTGCAAAAAACCCAGTTACAACTGCATAATGATAAATTTTTATACAGAATTAAAACAAGAAGAGTGGCCGGTGGAACCTTGCAGCGGGGAAAACACCCAACAGCTGATTGAATGGCCTGAATGGGGAACCCAGTTCGAAGCTTATGCTCAGCTTTCCCAGATCCTTGAGATCTGAAGCAAATGGTGCATAATGATAAGGATAAAACCTGGACAAAAAAATAATTTAAAGCAAGAGAAAATAACTTTGTGAAAGAACCACAAAAAAACAATGACATTTCTCATGTAATCACCGATCGATGGGAATATGGGCGGGAAAAGATTGGAGACAGACCTAACTTTTGGCAATATATTCACAAAGTGACTGCTCTCAGAAAGTTTTACCATTAAATAACAGGCTCTCTATACCTCCAAAAATCAAGGAACTTAAGCAACGTTATGTCGTGGCATCATGCCCCCAAATCAAAGCCGGAAGGCATCAAAGAGGGCAGACCTAGAGGCCCAATTCACTTTTTGTGCTCATTACTTTGCTTCCTTATTCAAAATCCAAAGCATCAGTAATCCACAATTTTGTGAAGACGCAAAAGCAAAATAAAATATCATGGAAAGACACAACATGGGGGGAAAGAAGAAAAGAGAAGGAAAAGCAAAAATATACAAAGAAACAATCTTCCAATCTCTTATAAATTATTAGGGGTAAATCACAATATTACAGGTGCTAAGGAAAAAATCATGAAGTAGACACCCTATTCCACCACAAAGAACATTCAACTTAATATATATACTGAACATGTGTTTGTAAGCAGTGAGCGCACGTGTATTCAAATCAAAGTGTGATATTTACATGCAACTCAACGAAAGAACCGCTAATGAGAGAAATGAGGAACAATTCGAGCCAAGAGACTGTTATTTGGTACTTCACCCACTTAGATACATCCATGCATATCTATCAAAACAAGTGTACCTCATACAGATGATTTACAAAAAATACCGAAGGTTGATATTTCCGTTTTTCATGCATCAACAGAGATACACATAGATCGCGAGACATAGGTAAGAAGAACTAAAACAGAGAATGGGAATAGAGATAGAGCGGCAGTAGGAGTGACAATGACAAGCTAAAAATGAACATTGCCCAGAGTATAGGGACAAAATTACCATTGCCAGGAACAAACCCCTTCATAGTAATAATGCATAACCCAACACAGACCTTCTGTGTACCTCAAAACCTACAAAGGGATTAGATAGGAACTTCTATTAGCCCCTTTAATAAGACAAATATATCTTTGTGTGGTTTCAGATAGATGAAGTAGAATAAAGACAATTACATAAACAAATACAGCATAATAATTACATAACCTCATACGGTTTGTAGACTAAAGTGCACCATGAGTTCCAAGCTAACAGTTACGTAAACACGTGCGTGAGGGCCGACAGCTGTCAAAAACTTAAATATTTGATTGACCATTGTTTCTAAACAAAATATTTTTGTGATGCTTCAAAATAACTTATCCCTCCAACCATTAGGTTGCAGGTTCGTGTCTTGGGGCAGACACTATGTGCATTGAAGCCAAAGGTTAGATTTGTACTCAATCCATCTCATCCCAGACACTCATAAATGGATACTAATTAGGCGCTAGTTTAGTTTATGCTTTAAAATAACTAAATAGACATTTTTCTACTTTTTCATCTCTATCATTACTCGTTTCAAAATAAATCTCTATCATTTCTCTCCTTCCTCCCCTTCCCCCTCCCTCGTCTGCCGCCATCCCACCTTCCCAAATCCCTACCCAACATTGCCACAAAATCTCCACGATTCCGAGTTTCCTGAGGAGGATCTGAATGAGGCAATGGCAGTTTGGTGCAAAAGGAGGTAAAAGATGAAGTCCAACAAAATTAAAGGAAAGCTTGGGCACCCCAAATTGAGATTGTTAGAATTCCTCCCATGTTGATTAATTAATACTTCCAAAACTAGTATATGAGTTTGCGCGGTCTCTCCGTTCATTGCCAATTGGTTTTGAATTGAGGCTTTAATATGGTATCAGATCTAGGATTACAGAAGCTTTTGGATGTCTCTCTTGGCTGATTGACCCGTTGCTTGTGCTTTAAGTGCACCTGCTTTCGTAATGATCCATATGTTAAAACTTTATTATTTATATTCTTAACATGTCCCCTCACGTGTAGTCAAACTCTCCTCCTTAGGCGGGCTAAATACGTGCAAATATTTAATCACTAGGTAGGCGGTGAGGTTTGAACAGAGGATCTATTGCATGCTCTAATACCATGTTAGATTGTTAACCACGAACTCATCTAAAAGCTTTAGCTGTTAGAGAGAGCTGTAATTTTATTATTTATAATCTTAACATAGATATTCAAATACAACTACTTAAGGGTCATTTTCTCATTTTCGTGTGTTGTGTACACATTATCTTGTCTAACTATGCATGGGTAGTTAACTTACCTAGTTCTTGACCTACTTCAAATTATATTGAGTTACCAAATGACGATCTCAAAAAAAATAGTTTATTCAATAGACGGAAATATTCTCATATTTTCAAAATCTTAAGAGGATGTGTAGCGAGAAGAAAGTGGGACACCCACTGTATAGAGTGAGAAGAGAGAACTAACATACAATGTTGCAATAATTGGGAACAAAATGAGAGAAAGAGAGAAGGAAATGGAAGTTATAAATAAAGAGATTCAGGGAAGACGTCTTCTCGAAATGCATATAATACTCACTCGAGTTCCCATTGGGGCGGGGAAGGGAGAGATTAGAAGGATTGGTCAATCGTGATTGGTGTGCATGCAGATGATGTTCAGAGATATATGGTTGTTTACATACGTTGGTTTAGTTCAGAAAATAGGATGAAGTTGAGGACATTTTTGCCATATTCAAGCACTAATAATGAAAGTTAGTGTTGCACTTTAGTCCACAAATCATAAGGGGGTTAAATGGCTATTTCCAAAATGGTAGAAGGGTAATTTGCACATGGCCATATATGGTTGTTTACTTACGTATGTTTAATTAAGAAAATAGAATGAAGTTGAGGACGATTTTGTTATATTCAAGTGTCGATAATGAAGTTAGCGGTGCACTTTAGTCCACAAACCATAAGGGGGTTAAGTGGCTATTTCTAAAATGGTAGAAGGTAATTTGCACATGGCCAAATATGGTTGTTTACATATGTAGGTTTAATTCAGAAAAGAGCACGAAGTTGAAGACATTTTTGTCATATTCAAGTACCAATAATAAAAGTTAGCGGTGCACTTTAGTCCACGAACCATAAGGGGGTTAAGTGGCTATTTCCAAAATGGTAGAAGCCTAATTTGCACATGGCCGAAACCACAAGGGCATGAAGTGAAGTCTTCATCTACATATACTACCTTAAGAAGATAAATATGAGCAGGAAGGCACCCAAAGATAGAAAGGGAGGAATCCTCGCTACGACGACACAAAGGTGACTACCAAAGGAAGACTTCAACCAACCACTTCATCTTCCACTAAAAGCTTTAATAACTCAAGGAAGCATAACGAGATATCATGTAGCAGGTGGTCAAAAAATATATTTTTTAGGATTTACAACCACTATCTCAAGCTACCACGCACCCGGCCTACCGAGGAAAGCTCTTTTAAAGAAGGATCAGCTCAGCTTTAAGGTGAAAGCGATGCTAGATTCGTATCACAGTGCACAAATTTGACCAACCCGAAGTATATGAAGGCTCCTACTTCGGTGGTGTAGGGAAGTATAAATGTCTAAGTTGTCAACTGGTGCAGCAAAACTGAGTTCACACCAATCCATTTATGTAACTCAAGTAAAAAAAAGCATCAAAAAATCTAACGACACGCATATCCACCAACATTTCCAACATCTAATGATAATTGTCCTTGAAGGGGAATGGAATCAAGATCAAAAAGTTCATAAGTAAGCTCCTTTACAAATTAAACTCGAAGGCATTTAGTTCAAAAAACTTACAACATCTTTCCGTATCCTTTCAAGTTCTTGAGGAGTTTTTGCACTGAACTTTTCTTCATAATACCTCTTTTTCCAGCCTGGATCTCCCAATTTGACCTAATGACAAGAAATGTAAAGATAATTCATCAGAAGCTACAAGAATTTTAAGCAATCTTTATTCATTCATCAAACTATCGTTCAAAGCACAAGAATTAAAATATGTAAAGAAACAAGTACATGGAACCAATCAACAAGCATCTCGATGTTCAAACCTTGTCCTCCTCTGGATTTTTGGAGCTGAATACATCAGACTTCTCGCGAAGCAACTCCTTTAGCTTTGTCTTCAATTCCTCTTTGTTGTCATATAGCTTAGAACCAAAGAGGAGAGAGCGTAAACTAGTAAGAATCATTCAACTAGGAATTCCAAACATGGTGACAGTAATGTTTAAGATGGCTTTTTGTTATTATTTTGTTACACAAATAGCCAATGGTCATGATAAGAATAAAGACCAGATGACAAACACGATCTATTACTCTTGCAGAATTCGTAACACTCAAAGTATAGCCCACATACGATTGGAAAGGGTGATGAATTAGAGGTGCATTAAAAGGCCTCTCCTAAAGCAGAGAAACATACTTCTATTTCAAGGCTATTCTCCGCCTCAACAACAGCAGCACCAACAGTAGCTCCAGAAGACAATCGTGGGGTTTTTCTGGCCCGGAAATAGGTTTGGTTATCATCAGATGTCTCAGACTTCTTGTTATGAATGTCAAGGACTGATATATCCATAGTAACCTGCCCAAGTAAGTTCTCATCTCTAACAGACATTGTGCTTGTTGTACCGTAATCGAATTCCTTCTGCTGATATGGTGAAGGCGACGAAGCTGAAGCAAGGCGAGAAACATGACAACGAGCAACAGGTACAATAGACTCGGGTTTAACTTGAGGCTCTGTATCATCTCCTCTTTTTGTTTGCACATTTTCCCACTTGATTCTTTCAGCTTGCCTCTGAACATTGAAAGTAACAAACAAATATCATCTCGTGGGCTTGTTGCAGGAGGGGCTGAACATTCATTATACAGTCCCTACGTAAGTCTCAAGAGGTAAATATGCTATATTTACTTAGAACTATCATGAAGTTGTCTGCAATTAAAATTAACAAAAGCAAGTCGTAGATCTATCAAGTCTAGGTCACATAAAACTTGTTAGAAAATACACACTTGAGTCAAATTACTTCAGAGAGATTGTTTGAGTGGATAAAAAATATTTAGTATCGCTGGGAGTATTATTGGAATCGAAGCAACAAAACGCAACTCCAGTTATAAGCTTCTGAACCGGGAGAACACTGCAAGACTTACAATAGAATTTTACCACCACATTGTATACGATCAAGCATAGGAACATTATCCCACGAAAACTGGCAGCTAAGACAGACAACATTGAAATAACCATGATAAAGGAACTTAACCTCGAGTTCAATATGATATCAATGAATTAACCAATGGATGTAACAGAGCTAGAATATACCAAATAATGCATTTTCATTACCCATTTCGGTAGATGGTAATATTAAGGGGAGGGGGCGGGGAGGGTACAATGCTCTTGAAAGAACTCTATGGAAAAGACGAATTCATATAGCCGATCCCAATTGATTGAGACTAAAGGCTCTGTTTGGTATTGGTTTGTAATGCATTTTCATTACCTATTAAGGACATTTCCAAGCAGTGCAGAAGATTATGGTATGTACATCTAAGACATGAATTAATAAGATAAATTAGACATAGACACAACACAAGTCACTATAGCGTACGTTGTACGTCCACCAGAAAGAGATGGTCATGAGTTAGAGTAATAAGTGTACATGTCGGTGTCAAAGGATCAGACTCGTCTACTTTTATGTCAAGCACTATCGGACTCAACAAAATATTTACAATTTCTCTCTCTATCTCTTCTATTTTCGAAGGTAAATTGCAGTTACAAGCTGTCGTGGAACAATTCATCAATAATATGAGATTTTATGCAGAGTTCAGTAGACTTGAAAACTTAATATGCTTGCTATTTGATTGTCCAACTAAAACTGTTGGCCATATATCCCACACCTCATGTAACAAAGATGTAAACAACCAAAAGAAGATGATCGCGTGAATGTAAGAATGACACTAACCTGATGCAGTCGAGCTCTTTTCTGGAATATATTGTCCTCATGTGATCCCACAACCTGAATGAAGTGCTCCACCCTGCTCAGATTCGGCTGAGAAATAACAAGAGGGATTTAGGAAAATCTGTCAAAATGTATTCAAACAAAGATAAGAATTGAATATGTAATTCGAGCCCAGAAAATCAACTGGATACCTTGCTCGCATCAGTCAAATACCCACCCAATGCTCTGAATTCTTTCTTATATATAGCCAACAGTAAGTTAATTGCACCCTAAAAACCATCCAGAAGAAAACATTTATACATAACAAACATCACCCCAACATTTCTTTTGCATTTAGTCATTTTTAAGTATGAGAAAGTAAGTTGCAAGATAAGCCTTCCCATTTATTAAGGTAATGCATATCCTCAGATATTTATCAATTTCGTTTGTGTGAGGCACATAAATTCATTTTAAAAATGAATGCTGCAGTACACTATGTTCCCAAACCTATGTTGATTCTGATCACAAGTCCAAGACATATATAAAAGACATTGACAATCTTTTGTCCTCCTGATGTTTGGCAACAAAATTACTTCATTTGCAAATTGGCCCAAAGCCAATCTTATATGTGTCTCCTTTAATGTGGAGATTATCCGGAACAAACTTCAAATTCCACACTCTTATCTTTTTATATGTAGTCCGCGTGTTTATGGTTTATATATTCCACACATCTCTGTTTCACATATTCTCCAGTACCTTAAAATGATTATAAGCATCAACAATTCTTTTCCTACCTTGCTTTCCTTTTAAACCTTATGATTTGGTAATTAGTACATAAGATACAAATAAAGTCTTA
>NMUG010001499.1:0-17778 GCA_002855965.1 Monotropa hypopitys | reverse complement strand
AAGTGATAGATTCGAGGTTAGGTACGAGTAGCCCTCGTAAGGCACATCCTCTATATTTGAAGTTCATTGGATAATTTGAAGGTATCAATAAGTTGCCCAATTTGTCGGTCATGCCTTCACCTTGACTAAATCAAGGGAGAAACCACCCGCCAAGTCCAACATCCAACTTCGATGAGATAAAATAAACAACCAAGTCACACAATGCCAACGGTCGTACAAGTATCCAAGACGCCCGCACCATCACGACCCAAGGGTACTAAATATATATCTTAACGAAATTGAGAGAAGTGATCAAACCCAACAAGTCACGACATCCTAATGGCCAAAGGTAAGTCAATGGCTCACTTAGGCTTGTCATCAAATACTTAGTGTCCACTAAATTCAAGGGAACTAACATAATACTCGAAGCCTCAATTATCCAATTTCACCTTATGTGGGTCTTACGGTAACCCCACGAGCATAATTTACGTAAATCATAACCTAGAGTTCACATGGGACTTTTCATCGAACACTAAGCATTCGACAAAATCCAAGGGGCCTACAATGCCATTCAAGACTCAATTTAATCAATCTTTCATCCTTATGACTCGTACGATAAATCCCAAGACCATAATTTTCCAAAAAAAGATCTATGACTCTAAGGGGAATTTTGTCGAACACTTGGTGACTACACCCTCTAGATGCCCCAAATCGATGTCACCGAGCAATACACCACACCCAAATCATTACCAACAATCATCTACGATATACCTAGACCAACCCTAGGCTACCAATGACAAAATCCAACCCAAGGCTACGAGATATACAACCTACATACACACACACATACATATGAGGGAGTAGAGAGAGATTTACCTACCGGAAAGATATACAACTCGAAATACCTAGGTGAGGGATTCTTCATACATGGACGATCCAAGCACGTCACCTCGTAGCCCTTGTGGTGCTCGTCATGGTTGAAGAAGGACTTTTCCTTCAAAGAGCAAGGGAAGAAGGTCAAAAGAGGGAGTGAAGAGTGAGGGAGAAAGAAGAGAGAGTTCGAGAGAGAGGAAGGAGAGGGAGACTTATGGGAGAGAATAGGGGAGGAGGTTAATTGAAACCAATTAGGGCTTTCTCTCTATCAAAATACATATATATATACACGAGCCAACAATGGACAAAAATGTCCCTAAGAACATTTTGTCACGACCCAATCTCACAAGAGTCATGACCGGTCAACGAGCAATCTCGCTAAAGACCCTATTAAATGAGTTTAGGGATTCATCGAACAATTTTAGATAAGTAAATAGAGGAAAGCGTGAAATAACCCAAAGAGTGCAATAATACCCACAACAGTTCATTAATTTGATTTAAGAGATACAAAACAAGCCCCATGGGCTGATACATCTAACGATCGAAAACTGCGATATAAAAATAGGTCCAAGGGCTCCCTACTCCTGCTCTTCAAATCCTAAAAAGAGTTTTAGAAAAATGCATAAGCTATAAAGCTAGAGTGAATTTAGTACAGGTTCAAACCACAAGTTTCATGGACAACCAATATTATTTCCTGCAAGTAAATCATTTCAAATAAACATAGTATGAGTGGCTCAATCGCCTCAAGAGTAGTATCATTGACCCATTCCGGTCATATCAGATTTTCGGCATCTTCCATATATGATCCTGCAACAAGTGCATATTGATTGCTTGGGTATTCTACCCGAATTGTATGACTGTCAACCAGCCTTATTAAGCCAACCAATTACAGCCTCCATGGTACCAGAACAAGGGGAGCTACCCCGCAATTTTGCAAAGTGGTATGATATCATCCAATGACCATCTGGTTTGGTCCCAGCCTTATAACTTGTCCCTGCATGCATGGTATCTAGCCCTGCCCCCAGCATTCGGGCTCTTATCCGTTTTTACCGTATTTCATGGCCATGTCATGTCCGTGCCGAGAATCACATAAAACATTTTCCAACATCATGTTTGTCCACGTATAAAAGGGGTTTTCCACAAGTTCTTCTCCTTTTATTTGCAAGATAATAACATAATAGGTTTTCCTGGCTCAATAGCCATAATAGTATTTTATAAAATGAGAGAACGAGTACGCAAAAGTACGAGTAGAGAGGGCATGTACAAATTCACCTTTTTCTTGGGTTGGTTTCTCTTTTGATTTAACACTTCAATCTGTCACAAAACATAAGAAAGACAACTAAGTTTCTGCCGAACACTAGAGTTTTCTGTCGAGATGAGCTATCGGCCTAAAGGAGGGCCAGGCTGCTCTGGCTGAATGGCCGAGCTCTCGGTAGTACAGCGACCGAGGGCCTTCTATCCGGGGCTAAGGTTTTTGTCGAACAAGGAATTGTCGAGCTAATGGTGTACTGATCTTGAGGTTCTGCCGAATAGAGGCTTACCCCGAGCTAAGCTCTGTCGAGCAAGGGTTTGCCGAGCAACTAACTCTGCCAAGCTTCCAATAAGGGCACTGGGGTCTTTGGCAGTGCGGGAAATGGTACTTCGGGCATAATTACTGGTCGAAAAGGACAGCAAGGTGATTGTAAGACTCTAGGGCTAAATGCCCGAGCTACTCGCTATTTGGCCGGAGCTCAAAATGTTAAGGAACTCAGAGGCGGACTGCCCCTTTGCCGAGCAGAAGCACTCCGGCAAGTGGGAGGTCGGCAGTTGGTGCGGGGTGGTCAGCAATGTTTTAGGAGATGGTTCGTTATGTTTTGCTGAACTGAAATAAGTTCAGCCGGAGAGTTAAATTCTGTTTGGACCAGTTGGTCCAGTGCCGAGCTTTCGAGCTCAGGCACAGAAGCTTGGATTGCTTTGGTTCAAGCCAAAAGGGAGAATGCCGAGAAAGCTTTAGGGCGGCCAAGTCATTTAATGGACTTGCCGAACAAGGGCAATAAAACATGGCCGGAGGACTAAGGGATTTACCTGAGATCACAAGAACTGCTCGGATAGGCTTCTGCCGAGCTGAGTGCTACAGGGGAACGCTGGTCCGGACAACGGTTCTGTTACTTTGCTGGAAGGTTTGGCCGAACTGATGCTATCGGAACAGGTGGTCCGGAGGGCTGCTGCACTTCAGTAATTATCCTAAGTGTTGGGTCTGCCGAACACCAAGGCATCGGCAACAAGGGTTCTCTCTCTCTAGAGTTTTGGATGCAAGATTGAGTTGGTGTGAAAATGAATGCACTCCGAGGTTTGTTTATATAGGGGTTCGGAGGGGTTGGGGTGGTAGTTGGGATCATTTATGGTTGATGGGATGGAACCTTAATCCTGCCGAACAAGTCAGGGACTTGTCCCATCAAAGTCAGACCTGAGCAGCCCTGCAGGACAGTCTGAACCTGCGACTGAGTTGTCCCATCTGTGTCAGGCGGCTGGTCAGTCCGGATGGGACTGGACCCTGCAGCTCGGCACAGCGGCCGGGCTGGGCTGGGCTGGTCCGGCCTGTGCCGAATGGCTGGGCTCACCTCTTTTGGGCCTTTATCTCACTCTCTTAACTTTCTAAGGGTCCAACACTCCAATACTAACCCAAGTGGTTTCTAAACATTTAAATATAATCCGAAAACACTTCTAAGAATTTAATTAATTAAGGAAATCCTGTTTAATTGGAACGGGGTCTCACATCCTACCCTCGTTAAAGGAAGTTTGCCCCCCAAACTTTGAAATAACTTACTGATGAGGGTTGATAAATATACCTTACTCGAATAACTCCGGGTACTTCTGGCGCATATCGTCCTCTTTCTCCCAAGTGGCTTCGTTCCCAGACTGGTTCTCCCACCATACTTTGACTAGAGGAATTATCTTGCTCTGAAGCTTCTTCTCTCATCGATCCAGAATTTTGACCGGCTTCTCTTCGTAGGATAAATTCTTCTCGATTTCGATCACGGGTTGCTCCAAAATATGAGATGTGTCTGCTATATACTTGCGAAGCATAAAGATATGGAAAATGTCGTGTACATTAGCTAACTCCGGTGATAATGCTAATCGATAGGCGAGTGGACCGATCCTTTCAAGAATTTCGAATGGACCAATAAATCGAGGATTCAAATTTCCTCTCTTCCCGAATCTGATGATGTCTTTCATTGGTGATACTTTGAGAAATATTTTGTCGCCTTCTTGAAATTCTAATTCCCTGCGATGAGTGTCAGCATAATTCTTCTGGCAATCCTGGGCTGTTTTCAGTCGTTCCTGGATAGTCTTGATCTTTTCTGTGGATTCCTGCACGATCTCTGGTCCTGTCAGTTCTGCATTCCCGACTTCTGTCCAACATGATGGCGTCCTGCATTTCTTCCCGTACAGTGCTTCGAATGGTGCCATTCCTATGCTTGCTTGGTAATTGTTGTTGTATGCGAACTCCGCTAGTGGTAGATGCTCTTCCCAGCTTCCTTGGAATTCCAGTGCACATGCTCGTAACAAGTCTTCTAACGTTTGAATGGTCCTTTCTGATTGGCCGTCTGTCTGAGGATGAAAAGCTGTGCTGAACTTGAGTGTCGTTCCCATTGCCTTCTGAAGTGATTTCCAAAATCTGGATACGAATCGCGGGTCTCTGTCGGATGTGATGGATACTGGTGTGTCATGTAGTCGAACGATTTCTTGTAGATAGGTGGTTGCCATCCGGTCCATCAAGTAAGTGTTCTTGATCGCAGTGAAGTGAGCAGACTTGGTTAAACGATCTACTATGACCCATATAGCGTTATTTCTCTTCTTCGAACATGGTAATCCTACGACATAATCCATAGTGATATCCTCCCATTTCCATTTCGGAATAGGTAATGGTTGCAATAATCCGACGGGCTTCTGACGAATAGCTTTGATCTGTTGACATTGCAGGCATCGGCTGACGTAGTTGGTTATGTCGCGCTTCATTCCCATCCACCAGTAAGATTTCTTCAGATCCTGGTACATCTTTGTATGACCGGGGTGGATCACGAACTTTGAGTGGTGGCCATCATCCATGATTTTCTTCTTGGTTTCTTCATCGTTGGGGATGCATAAACGATTCCTAAATCGGAGAATTTATCGGTAAGGGTGAATTCGCTTTCTGGAGTGATTCCTTCGCTGATCTTTATGAGCTTTGGGTCGTTCCCTTATCCTGATTTGATCTCTTCCAAGATAGTCGGTTCTGCAATGATAGTGTTGAGGTGTCCATGTTGTAGACAATTGAGTTCCTTCTTCCCTTTTCTGCTCAGGGCATCTGCGACAGTGTTGGCTTTTCCGAGGTGGTATTGAATATTGAGATCGTAGTCCTTCATCAGTTTCAGCCATCTTCGTTGCCTGAGGTTCAGCTCCTTCTGGGTGTAAAGATACTTCAAACTTTGATGGTCGGTGAATAGGTTGCATGTGACTCCATAAAGATAGTGACGCCAAATCTTCAAAGCGAAAACTACTGCGGCTAGTTCCAAGTCATGAGTTGGGTAGTTCTTCTCGTGAGGTTTTAGCTGTCGAGAGGCATAAGCAATAACTTGACCTTGCTGCATTAGAACACATCCGAGTCCTCTGAGTGACGCATCGGTGTAGACTTCAAAGTCCTTTCCTTCCTGCAGTAGTATGAGGACAGGTGCTGTTGTGAGTCGCTTCTTTAGTTCTTGGAAACTTCCTTCTCTTGTTTTTGACCAAACGAATGGCTCTCCTTTCTTTGTCAGCTCCATCATCGGGGTTGCAATCTTCGAAAAGTCCTTGATAAATCTTCTGTAGTAGCCGGTGAGTCCAAGGAAACTACGAACTTCGGTTACTGAGGTTGGCTTGGGCCATTCTTGGATTGCTCCTATCTTCTGAGGGTCTACTGAGATTCCACGTTCGTCGACGATGTGCCCGAGGAACTGAATTTCTGTGAGCCAGAACTCGCATTTGCTAAACTTGGCATAAAGCTTCCTTTCCTTCAGGGTCTGCAAAACGATTGACAGGTGCTCCGCATATTGCTCTTCATTCTTAGAATAGATGAGGATATCGTCGATGAATACGATTACGAAATCGTCGAGATAGTTGGTGAAGATCCGATTCATCAGGTCCATAAATGCTGCAGGTGCATTGGTGATGCCAAATGGCATAACTAAGAATTCGAAATGACCATACCTGGTACGAAAAGCTATCTTCTCCACGTCCTCCGCCTTAACCTTGAGCTGGTGATATCCTAAACGTAGATCGATCTTCGAGAATACTTTGGCTCCTTGCAGTTGGTCGAATAGGTCATCAATTCTTGGTAATGGATACTTGTTCTTGATGGTGACTTTATTTAGCTCCCGATAGTCGATGCAAAGCCGCATTGTTCCGTCCTTTTTCTTGACTAGCAAAACTGGTGCTCCCCATGGTGAGCTAGGCCGGATGAAAACTTTATCTACCAGTTCTTGAAGTTGTGCCTTTAATTCCTTTAGCTCTACGGGTGCCATTCGATAGGGTGCTTTGGACATCGGTTGGCTTCCTGGAATAGTCTCGATACTAAACTCCATTTCTCGATAAACGTGTATTCCTGGCAAGTCCTTGGGAAAAACATCAGAGAAATCACAAACTACGGGGATATCGGATGCTGAACGAGTACTCAGCGTTGTAGACGAAATGCTGCAAAGGTAACCTTGACATCCTTTCTACAAAAGTCGATGTGCATGAGCCATGGATACAAAACATGGGGGTGATGTGACTTTTTCTCTTTCGAGCTTGGCTTTTTCCTCTCCGAGTCCTACGAAGACTATACACTTCTCTGCGCAATCGATCTTGGCCTTGAATTGGGACAGCCAATCCATTCCAATAATTGCATCGAAATGGGACATAGCTATAGGGATAAAATCGATTGAGGTACGAGCTTCATTCATCGAAACGTCGCAATTCCTAAGAACGGATGAGCATACGACTCCCTTACTCATGGGTTGAGATACGAGCAAGTCAAATCCTAATGGTTCAAGATTTATACTAATTTTCTGAGAGTGGGGTTTCGAAATGAACGGGTGAGTAGATCCTGAATCAAATAAAGCATAGGTAGGAATTCCTCAGACAAGAATTCTACCTGCCACCACGGCTTCATCATTGCGGGGATCTCCGGGGACTAAAGCAAAAGCTCTTCCCTGACGCTGGTTCCGTTTGTCATGGTGGTTGATCCTTGGTGTGCCCACGGGTATGACATTGGCTCCCGTCGCTGATCTTGGACAATCTTTCTTGAAATGGCCCTCCTGGCCACAGCCGAAGCATGTTAAGGGTGCTCTGTTCCCGCTACCTTGATTTCCCATTCTCCTTTGATCATCTCTCCTCCCTCTAAAGTTCGCCTTCTTCTGTGGACCAACTCTTCTGGGTCCTTGATTCTGCCTCTTCCGCTCTTGATATCGCCTCATTTCTTCCATGTCTTGCTCAACTAACAAGGCTCGGTCCAGAACATCAGCATAAGTGGATAGTTGAAGGGGTCGAACCACCTTCCGAATCTCAGGCTTCAATCCGTCTTTGAAGCATCTCGCCTTCATTTCTTCTAATGCTACTAGGTACGGAGCATAGGCGGCAAGATTTGTAAACTCTATTTCGTAGGCAGCTACCGTCATCATTCCTCGTTGTTTCAAATGCTCGAATTCCATCCTTTTAGTAGTCTGCATTGCCCTTGGCATAAATTTCTCCCGAAAAATCTCCAAAAATCTTTCCCAACTCATCTCTGGCTACATGGAATTCTTCAGACTCCACCAACGGTTTGCTTCACCTTCTAGTAGATACGAACCGATTTCTACCTTCTGCTGATCAGAACACCTCAGCAATCAGAAGTTCTTTTCTAAAGCTGTGATCCATTCATTTGCTCTTACCGGGTCCATTCCTCCCTGGAAGGTAGGGGGTTTCAACTTCAGAAATTCCTTTACCGCTGCGAAATTAACCGCTTGTTCGACCAGATCGACTAGAGCTTCCTCTTCGAGGTTGGGTGGCTCATTTATGGGTCCTGGATGGTTGATGTACTGATTGATCATTTCTTGCTGGGTTTGAACAGTTCCAGCTAGCCTTCTCACTATATTGCGTAACTCAGCTACTTCATTGTTTCTTGGATTATTTCCTTGACCGTTGCGAGTGTTAACCATTCTGCTTTCGAAAAGATTCCTTAGTTAGAGACGTGAGAGGTTCAATTAATTCGTCATAAAGATAAAGATTCATCATGAGACAATAATACTAAGCATGCTAGATAATACTAACAGACTAATAATGCTACTCGTCGTCCGAATAGTTAGGCCATTCGTAGGGTGGATAAACCCATTCCTCACGATCTACATCAACGACTTCCTCGTCTTCCTCATTCTCACTCGGATCCTCTTCAGGGTCTTCTTCGGGAATATCGAGGTCCCAACCTTGATCGTGCCACTACATGGGCTCTCCCTCTTCTTCAGCTATTTCTTCTTCAGGTGGTGCTTCATCGTTATTTCCATATAAGACTCGGTTCCTAGCTCCCTCCATAAGGTATTCGAATTCCCAATCCTGGATAAATGCTCGTGCTACTGCACGAGCTCGTGCTAACAGCTGCAGGTGATAGTTAATCATTCCCCGGACTTCTTCTTCCAAGTTATCTTCAAAGAGTAACGCTACTTGAGCTACGAGGTCGGAAGTGATTGTTACCGAATCAGCGTGGGCCTGTTCTTCAACTTCTTCACTTACTATGTAGTTTATTTCCTCTACTTCTTCCGGCACTGCCGGAGGTGGTGCTACCTCGTGATCGCTTCCCGAATCGCTGCTTGAGAAATCACTGGTAGCATAGTCGCTGCCACTGCTACACATAGCTAGAATATACATATGTAACAAAATAAGTCCATCTCCAAGGGTTAGCAGATATTTCTAACGTAACTAGTGAGTGCCTTGGTCCTAGCTATGGGTTTGTTCGACATCTGAAAACTCTTGCTCTGATACCACTGTTGTCACGACCCAATCTCACATGAGTCATGACTGGTCAACGAGCAAGCTCACTAAAGACCCTATTAAATGAGTTTAGGGATTCATCGAACAATTTTAGATAAGTAAATAGCGGAAAGCGTGAAATAACTCAGAGAATGCAATAATACCCACAACAGTTCATTAATTTGATTTAAGAGATACAAAACAAGCCCCATGGGCTGATACATCTAACGATCGAAAACTGAGATATAAAAATAGGTCCAAGGGCTCCCTACTCCTACTCTTCAAATCCTGAAAAGAGTTTTAGACAAACACATAAGCTATAAAGCTAGAGTGAATTTAGTATAGGTCCAAACCATAAGTTTCATGGACAACCAAGATTATTTCCTGCAAGTAAATCATTTCAGATAAACATAGTATGAGTGGCTCAATAGCCTCAAGAGTAGTATCATTGACACATTCTGATCATATCAGGTTTTCGGCATCTTCCATACATGATCCTGCAACAAGTGCATATTGATTGCTTGGGTATTCTACCCGAATTGTATGACTGTCAACCAGCCTTATCAAGCCAACCAATTACAGCCTCCACGGTACCAGAACAAGGGGAGCTACCCCGCAATTTTGCAAAGTGGTATGATATCATCCAATGACCATCTGGTTTGGTCCCAGCCTTATAACCTGTCCCTGCATGCATGGTATCTGACCTTGCCCCCAGCATTCGGGCTCTTATCCATTTTTTACCGTATTTCATGGCCATGTCATGTCCGTGCCGAGAATAACATAAAACATTTTCCAACATCATGTTTGTCCACGTATAAAAAGATTTTTCCACAAGTTCTTCTCCTTTCATTTGCAAGATAATAACATAATAGGTTTTCCTGGCTCAATAGCCATAATAGTATTTTATAAAATGAGAGAACGAGTACGCAAAAGTACGAGTAGAGAGGGCATGTACAAATTCACCTTTTTCTTGGGTTGGTTTCTCTTTTGATTTAACACTTCAATCTGCCACAAAACATAAGGAAGATAACTAAGTTTCTGCCGAACACTAGAGTTTTCTGTCGAGATGAGTTGTCGGCCTAAAGGAGGGCCAGGCTGCTCTGGCTGAATGGCCGAGCTCTCGGTAGTACAGCGACCGAGGGCCTTCTATCCGGGCTAAGGTTTTTTCCAAACAAGGAATTGTCGAGCTAATGGTGTACTGGTCTTGAGGTTCTGCCGAATAGAGGCTTACCCCGAGCTAAGCTCTGTCGAGCAAGGGTTTGCCGAGCAACTAACTCTGCCAAGCTGCCAACAAGGGCACTGGGGTCTTTGGCAGTGCAGGAAATGGTACTTCGGGCATAATTACTGGTCGAAAAGGACTGCAAGGTGATTGTAAGACTCTAGGGCTAAATGCCCGAGCTACTGGCTATTTGGCCGGAGCTCAAAATGTTAAGGAACTCAGAGGCGGACTGCCCCTTTGCAGAGCAGAAGCGCTCCGGCAAGTGGGAGGTCGGCAGTTGGTGCGGGGTGGTCAGCAATGTTTTACGAGATGGTTCGTTATGTTTTGCTGAACTGAAATAAGTTCAGCCGGAGAGTTAAATTCTGTTTGGACCAGTTGGTCCAGTGCCGAGCTTCCGAGCTCAGGCACAGAAGCTTGGATTGCTTTGGTTCAAGCCAAAAGGGAGGCTGCCGAGCAAGCATTAGGGCGGCCAAGTCATTTAATGGACTTGCTGAACAAGGGCAATAAAACATGGCCGGAGGACTAAGGGGTTTACCTGAGATCACAAGAACTGCTCGGATAGGCTTCTGCCGAGCTGAGTGCTACGGGGGAACGTTGGTCCGGACAACGGTTCTGATACTTTGCTGGAAGGTTTGGCCGAACTGATGCTATCGGAATAGGTGGTCCGGAGGGCTGCTGCACTTCAGAAATTATCCTAAGTGTTGGGTCTGCCGAACACCAAGGCGTCGGCAACAAGGGTTCTCTCTCTCTAGAGTTTCGGATGCAAGATTGAGTTGGTGTGAAAATGAATGCACTCCAAAGTTTGTTTATATAGGGGTTCAGGGGGGTTGGGGTGGTAGTTGGGATCATTTATGGTTGATGGGATGGAACCTTAATCCTGTCGAACAAGTCAAGGACTTGTCCCATCAAAGTCAGACCTGAGCAGCCCTGCAGGACAGTCTGAACCTGCGACTGAGTTGTCCCATCTGTGTCAGGCGGCTGGTCAGTCTGGATGGGACTGGACCCTGCAGCTCGGCACAGCTGCTGCCACACATCTGGCACAGGTCCGAAGCGGGGCGGTCGGTTGAGCGGTCGGGCTGGGCTAGTCCGGTCTGTGCCGAACGGCTAGGCTCACCTCTTTGGGGCCTTTAGCTCACTCTCTTAGCTTTCTAAGGGTCCAACACTCCAATACTAACCCAAATGGTTTCTAAACATTTAAATATAATCCGAAAACACTTCTAAAAATTTAATTAATTAAAGAAATCCTATTTAATTGGGACGGGGTCTCACACATTTCCTGAAACCCTTCCCGAACATGCATTTCGATATATGCATAGGGAATATATCGAAATGTATGTCTCTGCCTAATGTTAAACGAGAAGCATATCGATATGTACGGCCTTACATATCGAAATGCAATACCCTCTGTCCAATCCGCACACTTACATATTTCGAAATGAATGGAAGGAAGGGACTGCTACATATCGAAATATAGCTTCAAAAGTGGGCAGCCCGTGCCACATATCGAAATATAGAAGGGGGAAACACCTTATTTCGATATGCATAAGCTGCTGTGTGAACATCAAGGTTGATCGGGAGTATGTTAGCCGTACCTTTTTCGTCCGAACTCCTATTGACGCGATTCAAGTTGTGTTGGATTTCTAATGAAATTATTTACAACATGGATGAAGAGTATAGGTAAATTTTCAGAACATATCAGGGTCATAATAGGACTAGAAGGGCCTCGGCATATTGTCGGAATGACTAACCCCACACTAACTTCATCCCGGGCCATCCCGAGACACCCCGAACCGACCCAATATTCTCGGAAACCAATGGACTTGATTTAAAGAGTGAATTTATTCTTGAAAATTATTTATAAAAATACGAGTCGTGACACCTCATATCCCTTAAAGAAATTTCGTCCTCGAAATCGGACAAGACAGAAGAGGGGATGAAAATCAAACCATTCGACTATCGACACCGAAGAACTCTACTCCTCAACAAATGGATTGAAATCGCAACATACTTCCACAACGAATTCCTAGAGAGTTAGATCACAACCGACATGAGAGTGATTTCAACTAAAATACTTGGATTTTGTAAGGGTGTCCAAACACTTGAAAGACACATGGATAAGCGTAGGTACATTTTACTTCGACACTTAACGATTTTTTCGCAATCACGACAACGAAAAACTACGCATCACAATCCACATGTTAGGAAGCAAATGGATGCCTCCCGATACGATATGTATACGCCGACAAATCGATTCCATAGAACAATTAAAGGGATGTAGGAACTCACAGGAAATAACTTCCTCGAGAGCAATGAATTCACAATCTTCCCACCACAGCTCGAAAAAAATTTATTCCTTTCCTCTTTTTTTGAAATGGTGCTACATACGTCAAACTCTCTCCTTTCGATTTTACAAATTTGCACGTAGGTAATTCTCGCATCGTCGTCCTCCACAAGCCAACAATCGCACTACGGATACACCGATACATGAGGATAAACTAAAGATACACCAAGGACATGCCAATACGCCAAGGATACGCCGACACGCCAAGGACACGCCGAGGAAACGTGGATACTCCAAGGACACACCGAGGATACACCGAGGACATGAGGATATACCGAGGATACACCGAGGATACGCGGATATGCCAAAGACATGCCGAGGATACGCCGACACGTCTTAAGACCGTTTACCTGAATGCTTAGTGAATTATAACTAGCGAAGATACGTCGTCGCACCAACACCCACGAACCAACAGAAATAAATGCAACACATGAAGATTCTCATACAAATTCCCGAGCAAAAAACACACCACCCCAAACGCACACATCCTAGTGTGGTAACCGTATGACCTTGGTGATTTTCTTTGAGATGCACGGCCGGTAGCTATTCTCAAACCAATTTACCATGTCAAACGTGTATCACATAACCAAAAATACTCGCACACCCACGCACGCCAAAATGTACAAGTGCCAAGCCCAAACAATATGGCATGGCATAAACTCACGCCAAGTCTAGACCACAATATGCATTCGCACCCAACTTTCCCACGGTCAATCGAACACATGCTTGTTTTGTCCACTAACCTCTCTTCAATGATCAAGTAATGTCCCACGTACAAACGTAGCGAACGAGAATGGGAAATCTCTTATTCAACTAAAATTTTCGTAACTGAGATGGAAACACTCGCAACCCGATCAGGGATACAATGCCGAACAGAGACAATCGCACGAACGCATAGTTCTTTGGACAAGAATGAAATATGGTTACGTAAATCACCCGACAAAGGTGAAATGAAGAAATACATCTCATGGTTTACAACCCGAAACACAACTCGAATTAACACTAGCGATAAGTCAATCAAACCTCACAATGAATCACTAATGAGGTACGAGAAAAGACCATGTACAAGAGTTCCAGTATGGTGCCAAAGACCATCAATAACAGAAATGCTACCACATGGTTCCGCGGCCAACCAACACATTGCTTCCAAGTTCCAAGATCTACTAGCTTAAGGTCGACGAAACAAGCAAAAGGGAAATCACATAATAGATGAGGGTGACCGATGAAGGGGTCACAGTGGAACGACAACTCCAAGTTGAGTCCAAAGATGAGCAACACTAGTAATCAATGCCAAAGAATGTCGACCAAGGGGGTTGCAAGACCACCACCGAGAGGCACCAAGATAAGGAAAGCCACGGGCTACACAAAGAATAAAACAAACATCTCCTGATATGGTGTGGACACCGGAGTTACTGCTTGAGTCACAAGAAAGGAATAAGGTCCAACAAACATGCATGAGTTTTCGCATAAGTGTTATCGTTATCGAGATTCGAGATAGAACAGATGCACCAAATGTCACCAAATCGCTAAGAGGTCAAACTTGAAAGAGTTACATCGGTGACTTTCAATTCAATTAAAACTCAATGAAGACGAAACTATGATTTAGCCAGTTGATAAGGAGCAAGACGTATTACAATAGAAACGTTGACAACGTTCAAGGTTTCAAGGATATAACAACTCCCTACAAGCCAAGGGTTGGCTTCAAGAGTTTCATCCATGCCATCGAGATGAAGGGCCAAACAAAGGGATCCTCTCAAGGCACTCAAAGCATAACTCGCAACTAACCGAAAAAGTCAATCGAAGATCCGAGCAGATACGAGGAAGATGAACAAATTCCACGTACATTCAAGCTTCCATCTAAACAGTAAGCCCCAAGTAACCATGAACAGACATCCATATCGAATTTCGCACGACCAACCGGTTCCAAACTAACGTAAGGTAAGAGTTCCAATCAGAAAGCACATGTCGCAACCGAACTTATATTTGAGAACTAACAAACAATGGCATCAGAGAATCTATACAAATCCAAACGAGCACATGCAACTCAATCTTGCGGAGATATATAACTAGCAGTCATACCTTTTAAAGGGAAAAATACTACGAAATCTAGGTAACGCCTCAAGAATTTCACTAAAATAACATAGGAGCCACGAACTTCTACGGACTATAAGGTCAAATCTACAACAATTTCTCAAGAACTTACATTTCAGAAGGAAAAATAACCAAACTACCAAACTCAAGGAACTCTAAAGACTATTTCCAATCACCAAACCGAAGCCAAGGTCACCAAGATCCTAACACCACATGCCAACAAGACCCAAGTTCCACCTTACGAACCACAAGGCAACGGAGAATCACAACAACAATCTCAAATACTTTCATGAATTTTATTTTATCACTGGACATGAACTCAACTCTAGCGATACAGAGGATCCAATAACTATACGAAAACCTCAAAAGATGCATCAAGGATGCTAAGAGTAGGGACACCAAGACATTCAACAACTACAAGGAAACTAAACTTGCCACGAAGATCAACACTCGACTTCCTAGGGATGGAGAAACTCGACATCCATGGAAGGAGACAGAACAAATAGAAATATCAACAAGAAGCGGAACCAAGAAGCAAGAGTGCGTCATAAGCACACAAGCATAATGAATGAATAATGTAATGACCAAGAGAACCCATAGAGACAAGGTGTCTCCCCACGGCTCCAAGGTATTCAAACCGAAAGCTCTGATACCAAGTTGTCACGCCCCAGATTTTCAAACCATTTTTTTTTTGAAATACAGTTTAAAAATAATAAACAGGGGATACAACTACTTGTCATCCAGATACAGTCAGTTGAGTTTCTCATTACATCACAGTACAGTACAAAGCAGAGGTACAACAAGTAACAGCGGAAGAGAAGTACAAGAGCAAGTCTACTACAAATGCTACTGTGAACGGAAGAGCTACAAGTACAGAGTAAAGAAACTATAATAGAAAGTACTGAAACTGACATACAACACAAAAGAAAGTACAACTGAACTACTCTGTACAAGAAGAACAACTGTAACTGAAATACTGCATCTACACTACCCTGTACAAAAGAAGCCACTGCAACTGAGGTGGCCGAGTCCAAGAAAACTCAGCAGCTGACTCCAACTCCAAGCCACCAAGTTCGTCCAGTCTTGCAACACAGACTAGAAAAAGGAAAAGAAAGGGGGTCTGAGCAAACAACAGCTCAGTGAGAAAACCCCTAACTACTACCAAGCATGCACATGCAGTGCGTGCCTATGTGCCCACAAATAAAATATGAGAACAGTAAAGAAACTAAAGTGTACGTAGTGTAAACCTAACTCAAGGCAACAATGACATAGGCGTATCGCCAACAAAGTGTGTCTAACCAAACCGTAACGTCAATTGAATGTAAAGGGTGTGACATTTCAAGTCCAACTAAAGAAACCTCTAATCTCCACTCAAACAACCTCACTACTAAAGTCACGCAACTCCAAGGATCAACTAAGGATCCTATACCAAGGCGAAGCTAAGATAACCAACACGATCTTACCTCACGTGATTCACTAACTACCATTATCATTATGTATTGGATTCATATATCACTTGAAATATTTGAGATATTCCTTTCTTTCCTTTGTTTTACTTTATTTCATTTGTTTTACAACATGGATAATCACTAAATCCCTAGCCAAGGCATTTCCGATTATCCTTACCTTTTTCTTGCATTGTTGTCTCACATTAGAAAGTTCATACCTTTGTAACATGTCATTTTCATTATATCCATGGTTCTTGCATAATGGACTCACTATGAAAGCGTCTCACCAAGTACCTTCCATGTTATCAAAAGTTTACATTGCATTTGGTTGATAGGGTAGGATTGGGATAGTAGTTGGCCAACTCACCACCCAATCCTCTCTACCATTCCCAAAGGTCGTTGGGAGGGTTAACGTCACCCCCATTGTGCACAATATCGTGGATGGAGCGACCATCTCGGGATCCATCTAGCCAAGATCATTCCCGCATCCAAGTATATCAATCCCCTATCAAGGTCATCATGTCTCTCCAAGACATGACACCACATTATTTTGTTAAATTCATATTTTCACGTTATGTCATTATTACCAAGCCTAGCCAAGGCCAATAACCCACATTGTTCCATACCATCGTTACCAAGCCTAGCCAAGGCCATTAAACCAAGTTTCTTTTTTTTAAGTGATAGATTCGGGGTTGGGTACGAGTAGCCCTCGTAGGGCACATCCCTTATATTTGAAGTTTATTGGATAATTTGAAGGTATCAATAAGTTGCCCAATTTGTCGGTCATGCCTTCACCTTGAATAAATCAAGAGAGAAACCACCCGCCAAGTCCAACATTCAACCTCGATGAGTTAAAATAAACAACCACGTCACACAATGCCAACGGTCGTACAAGTATCCAAGACGCCCACACCATCACGACCCAAGGGTACTAAATATCTATCTTAACGAAATTGAGAGAAGTGATCAAACCCAACAAGTCACGACATCCTAATGGCCAAAGGTAAGTCAAGGGCAACCCAATCCTACGACAATGGCTCACTTAGACTTGTCATCAAATACTTAGTGTCCACTAAATTCAAGGGAACTAACATAATACTCGAAGACTCAATTATCCAATTTCACCTTATGTGGGTCTTACGGTAACCCCACGAGCATAATTTAGTTAAATCATAACCTAGAGTTCACATGGGACTTTTCATCGAACACTAAGCATTCGACAAAATTCAAGGGGCGTACAATGTCATTCAAGACTCAATTTAATCAATCTTTCATCCTTACGACTCGTACGATAAATCCCAAGACCATAATTTTCCAAAAAAAAGATCTATGACTCTAAGGGTAATTTTGTCAAACACTTAGTGACTACACCCTCTAGATGCCCCAAATCGATGTCACCGAGTAATACACCACACCCAAATCATTATCAACAATCATCTACGATATACCTAGACCAACCCTAGGCTACCAATGACAAAATCCAACCCAAGGCTACGAGTTATACAACCTACATACATACACACACACATACATACGAGGGAGTAGAGAGAGTTTTTTCCATCGGAAAGATACACAACTCGAAATCCCTAGGTGAGGGATTCTTCATACATGAACGATCCAAGCACGTCACCTCGTAGCCCTTGTGATGCTCGTCATGGTTGAAGAAGGACTTTTCCTTCAAAGAGCAAGGGAAGAAGGTCAAAAGAGGGAGAGAAGAGTGAGGGAGAAAGAGAGAGAGTTCGAGAGAGAGGAATGAGAGGCAGACTTACGGGAGAGAAGAGGGGAGGAGGCCAATTAAAACCAATTAGGGCTTTCTCTCTCTCTCAAAATACATATATATATATATATAT
>NMUG010001498.1:0-17778 GCA_002855965.1 Monotropa hypopitys | reverse complement strand
TAGATATTATTAAAAATTAGAGAAAAATTAGTTAAAGAATAAATTATATGATAAATACGAGAGTTTGATATTAAATGATAATTTAAAAAAATAAATGAAATAAGAAAAAGGTTGGAAATTATAATTTTATGGAAAAAAATAAAGTATGAAATATAGAATAATTCAAAAAAGTGGTTATTAATTGAAAAGTGAGAAAAATGAAAATATAAATTAATTGAGAAATTAATTGAGAAATAAGGGAAAATAAATGAATAAGTGAAAATTTTGTAAAATTTAGAATATTTATGCTTATTTGATATTTTAGAATTATTGTGGGTTTTTATATCATGTATATTTGATCTATTATAGGACCGGAGAGCTCGACGCCAACGTCAGCACCTCAACGAGATTAGCAGCTTAGTCAGTCCATATTTTGACTCAGGTGAGTACTTGGAACTTTACAAATTAGAGTAGATTTATTTACTTGTATTTTATTGGTTGTCAAATCGTGAATCGAAATGGTCCGTGAATCACGAATTGCGAATCGCGAATCACTCCGATTCAGTCACAATTTCTAAAATATATTTAAAATGCATATTTTAAGTAAACTTATGTGTAAAAAGATAAATTGATGATCATATGACCTATAATCACGATTCATGAGGCCTATAATAACATACTTAGCGTTATTGCGAGTTCCGGCCAAGTGATTTTTCATCCGTGCAATGTTACCCCAAAATTGTTGATGATAATAATTACAAGTCAAATGCATCCTATTATTATCACTAACCTGAACACAATGATCACATGTAGTGTCCTCAACTTGTTTTCCCTTTTTCCCATATCAACTCTATGAAATTATCACTAACCTGCAAAAATTGACGTGTAAAAAATAAAAAAATCAAAAAAATTAACGTGAAAAAATGCACAGTTCATATGCAGTCAATCAATACTCTGTGAAAAATTGTGTAGGACTGAAAAAATTTCTCAATCACAGCTATTACCACAAACATTCGCAGCTTTGAGGGAGTAGGGCCAAAAACATAATTTCAATACAGATCCATACCTATGACTTTAAAGAGATGGATTGATTACCACTCTTATGTGTTTAACAAATCTCATGTTTTTGATTACTGTACTAAAAACATCAAAATAAAAAAAAAACAAAGAAAGAACCCGACATTAGGAATACATACAGATGTGAAGTACATAACAGATCCATACCTTCTCGGCGCGGAGAGAAGGCGACGGCGAGATGTGGACGGCGACGACGAGATGTGAGAGAGGCGATGAAGAGGGGCGAGGGAGACAGAGTCGATGCGAGAGAGAAAGAGTCGATGCGAGAGAGATACAGAGCCGTGTGAGAGGTGTTAGTCTTAGGTTACGATTTGGTAGAATTTCAAAACCCAGAATTATCCAAAAACCCGACCCGAATGTACCGACCCGGTCCAGATCCGAGTACGTTCTGAATCGTAGTGAATCGGTCGATTCAGATGCGATTCGTACGATTCAGATGCGATTCGCCCGATTCGCCTCCCGATTCATGCCAAGTTGCGATTCATACCTACGATCTGTATCGCTCGACTAGTGAATCGAACCGAATCGTACGATTCGAATCACGAATCGTACGATTATGATAACTATGAATTCCTTTCAAAAAGTATATTGATGGAAAAAGGATTTTTGAAAAGAAGAAATTGTTATGGATTATGCATGATTTGAAAAATGAGAGGAATGTGAATTTTGAAAAAATGAGATGTTTGGTTTTTGGATGAAAATAGGGGAGAATTTTTGGTAAAAGATAAAAAAAATAAAAAGATGGATTTTATACGTTGTTATAGCCTTGAAGCTTTGACCCTGGACTAATGTAGGATGGCTGAAAAAGACCTTGACATCAGGTTTATGTGGGGTGACAGCCTTGGCCATTGGCTAATATTGGGTGTCATATATATATTCCCTTATCGCTGGGCGGACAATGAGCGACACCTGGTTCATTACTGGTGTACTTATCCGGAATGTTTTACAGGATAACAATACTGTCATAACTCTGGTCCGAGGTTAATGACCCTTGACTATAGTAGTAGAGATGGAGTGAGGTGAAATGTGATTTTGATGGATGATGAATCATTTATTCGATCCTATGACATATTTTGAGACATAGTTTTCAAATGGATTTTATGACGGACATGATATGGTTTTTTATTGAGAAAAAGAAAAGATGGATTTATGGTAATAGAAAAAGATGGAAAGATGGTTTTGAAAGGAAATGGAAAATATTACTTTGAAAAGGAAAAAGTGTTTTGATACAATCCGAAAATGATTTTGAAAAAGGAAAAATGGTTTTAAAAGATTGACTTGATCCATAACTATTTCTTACTCTTCTTTATATTATTTTATAGTATTCACTGAGCCATTGTCACTAATGTGTTTTATACACCTTTTCTAGCGGCTAGCGTTGTCCAGCTACAGTTGCAGTAGCGTGTGGAGGTCCTGTCAGTTTTTTATAGATATATTTGTAGTTGTTTGAGTGCTTTTGTTACTTTATTGTATGAGAGAGGCATGTACTATACTTGTACAGTTTTGTGGGATAGGATAGGGCATGTTGCCCATTATGTAGACATCAGATGTATATTTCCAGTACATTTTATTACTGATCATTTTCTATTTCAGCTGTAGTTTTTATTTTAGTTATATTTGTATTAGTGAGTTTTGGTTTGTCCTATGTTGCCACGTCACTCTCTTGGATACTTTGTTTTATAATTATCTGGATTGGGGCGTGACAGCTGGCCTTATGACCGTACGATAGAACTTCCCCTTCAATTTTGTAGGTATCCTACAATCGTACCACACTCCTGCATCACTCATTCACTTGATTCATCAAATTTGAATTCTGTGCGTTGTAATATCCTTTACAATCTGCCTATCCTTACTAGCAATTGAGTCAAGATACTTAAAACAATAGTTATCATAATTGTACGATTCGCGATTCGAATCGTACGATTCGGTATGCACGCGATACGAATCGAAGGGGTGAATCGCAGGGTGTAGTGAATCGTATAGCGAATCGGGCGAATCGTATGTGAATCGGGCGAATCGTATGAATCGGGCGAATCACTTCGATTCGGAACTCTGTCGGATCTGGGTCGATTTTTCTTTAATGGGTTGGGTTCTTTTTGTATGAGTCGGATTTGGGCTAAAAAACGGGTCTTTTTTAATTTTTTTGACCATCATATTCATTACCCTTCCTCTGCACCCCGATACTTCTGTTGTTCGACCCCCTCCCGCAAACCGTACTCTCGCCCAAGCCCTCCCTCTCGCGACTGCCTCTCTCTCTCTCGACTATCTCTCTTTCGCACTTGCCTCTCTCTCTCTCTCTCTCGCCCCCCTCTCACTCTCTATCTCGCCTCTGCCTCTCACTCTCTATCTCGCCTCTGCCTCTCAGTCCATCTCCCGTCTCTGCCATGCTCTGAAGTTTCTCGGTTGTGCTCGGCTGTGCTCTTGAAGTTTCGGACAAGTCTCAGTTAAGGTGTGTTTAATTTTATGTATTTTTTGTAGTTCATATGGGTAAGAAATGAAAACAAGTTGAGGATAGTACGTGGAATCATTGTGCTCGGGTTAGTGATAATAATAGGATGCATTTGAGTTCATTAGTTTAATTGTGTTTGAACTTTGAATTATCCTTTTTGTAAGCAACATGCAATGCAAGTACATATTGGACTATCAATATTATGCTAAGTATGTCATTGTAGGATTCATGAATCGTTATAGGTCATATGATCACCAATTTATCTTTTTACACATTAGTTTGCTTAAAATATACATTTTAAATATATTTTAAAAATTGTGACTGAATCGGAGCAATTCGCGATTCGCGATTCACTGACCATTTCGATTCACGATTCGATTCACGATTTGACAACTATGCTTAAAACGCTCACTTCTTGGCAATTCTTGGTTTTAGAGGGACGTTATGTCAACATTAGTACTTTGACTATCACTAAACTTACATACCATATACTCCGTCTTACCTGATGATCCTAAAACTTTGTGACTCTAATGTCTCTCCAAGTTTCTAATTTGACAATAACACCTCTTCTAGTTTCATTTACCAAGACAATATGAAGGTACTTTCAATAACACCTCTTGTAGTTTCTAATTTTTCGGTAGAATTTGTAACTCCTTGGGGTGATATGGTCTTGGGATGGGTTTGGAAGGTTGTAGGGGCTATTTAAAGACTCTAATAAGTTGTTTAAAGATAGTTATCCTTTCAGTTGATTTAATTTAATGATTTCATGTCTCCTTGTCAAGCTATATATCAATGCGGACTGAAATTGTAATTGTTTTGACAGAGACGATTGAGAAAGCCATTGAGGCTTCGCTCAAAGGCAAGGAGAAGGTTTGAACGACGGTATTCAGTGAGTGTACGTTTATGGTATCTTGAAAGTACTTTGCATGATTTTCAAGTATATGTTTCCTAGTTTAATTGTTTTGAAGGCATCTTTCACATGTTCTATGCTATACTGGGTTGAGATGTATTGGAAGCATTCTTTTGTTCATGATGAATATACTTGGAAGTTCACTTTCTGCAGACTACACGTTGGACGTGTGAGTGAGTTGTATTAAAATTGCATTGGGGGAATATCATACTATAATATGTATATATGTACATTGGAATGAAAGTTCTTGCAGACTACACGTTGGACGTGGGAGTGAGTTTCTCCGGGTAATACACTATTTTGGAGAGGGGTCATACCCCAGATTGGTATCCTCGTGATACACCTGATGAGTGTGCTGGGCACACGAACTATCACATATAGTGAGCTATTTGAGAAGGAAAATGAAAAGATTTTTTTTGAAGAAAATGGGCTTCGGCCATATACATATGTAAATGCATGGGATGCATGGGGTTGGGTGTAGTTGTTTAGGGGTTGGACCCTCGTTCGTACAAAGTTACATTCTCACATGATTTTATTTAAATTCTTTTGCAATTGTGAAATCAAAATATCATATTCACACTCCAGTTTCCTTGTGTTTTCTTGAATGCTTGGAAACTAGGTCTTGGAGCTAGCGGTCCACTACGTAGCTTGGAGAGATGATTCTTGAAGCATAGCTTGGGAAGGATGGCTTTGAGGCGTAGCTTGGAGGAATTGGCACTTAGCTTGCGTGCCGGAAGTTTGGTTTAGAGGAACCATTTTTCTTTTATATTAGTACTTTTGCTCTTTCTTTTAGTACATGTTCCTTAGAAACATTTATGTTACGTGTGGTTGGGTTAGATGGAAGACTATAGCATTGAGTTTATATTCATACTTGATGTTAGTTTCATGTTTGTGTTAAATTTGTTAACTCTTGGGTTAAAGGATTAAGAAAATTTTTATTTCCGCTTTATTTTTTTAGTAAGTTTTGGTAAGGGATGTTACACCATAGATGCCTCGAGTTATGTGAAGGATGGACTTAAAATGTTTGAATTAATTGACAAGTATATGGATGTCATCGGTGAAGCGAATGTCATGCAAGTTGTGACGGATAGTGCATCCAATAATGTATTGGCAGGTAAGTAATAATATTTTTTTTTCCATAATCACTAGTAAGAGTATAAAAATTAAATTTTTTTTCTATTAACAATTTGTTTTGGTATAAACTTTTGCAGGCAAGCATTTGGAAGTAAAACGTCCGCATCTTTATTGGACACCGTGTGCAGCTCATTGCATCGACCTGATATTGGAAGATATCTTTATGCTTCTACATCTTAAGTTGGTGTTTGAAAGGACAATTGCAATGAACGAGTTCATATATGCTCGAGCGGAGCTTCTAAATATGATGAGGCGTTTTACGGGTCAAAGGAACATGGTGAGACATGCAAAAACAAGATTTGCAACCGCATTCCTTACTTTGGCAAGGATTCATCAACAAAATAATTTGAGAAAGATGTTCATTTCGGAGGATTGGACAAGTAGTAAGTGGGCAAAAGAGCAACAAGGAAAAAATGTTTCCAAATATTCGATGATGCCTTTTTTTGGAATAATGTTGTTTTTGCTCTTAAGGTTGCGGGTCCTCTTGTCAATGTGCTAAGGTTGGTTGATAATGAGAAAAAGCCTCCAATGGAATATATCTATGAGGCTATGGATAGGGCGAAGGAAACAATTGCAAAGTTTTTTGGTGGAAAAATATGAAGAAATATTCTAAATCATTGACCGAAGATGGGATGTCCAATCACATCGCCCTTTGCATGTTGCTGGATATTTTTTGAGTCCAGAGTTTTTTTATTCAAACCCGGATGCGAAGCAAGATTGTGAGATGATGGAAGGGTTTTATAATTGCATGACAAAGATGGTTGCAGACCAAAAAGTTCAACATGCAATTAGTTCTGAGATGACCGTATACATGAAAGCCGAAGGGTTATTTAAGTTGCCATTGGCCATTGGACAGAGCTACAAGGGCACCGAGTAATCTAAATTTCAGATCTTAGTGGATTATTTATTTCTATTTTATGATGGTTAATAAGTTATATTTAACACCTGATTGGTGGGTTGCATATGGTTCTAAGACTCCTAATTTGCAAAAATTTGCAATAAGAGTTCTTAGACTCACGTGTAGTTCTTCCGGATGTGAACGGAATTGGAGTATTTTTAAACATGTGAGTAACTATCTCAAATTTAGTACATTCTTGTTTTTTATTAAATGTGTTAGTCTTTTTTATGGAAACATTATTATCTTTATAATTTTTGTAGATCCACAACAAAAATAGAAACAGATTGCAACAAAAGAAGCTGAATGATTTGGTTTTCATCAAGTATAACAGGGCACTGAAATGACGATATGATATGCGGGATATGATTGATCACATATTTTTATATAATATTGATGAGAGCAATGAGTAGTTGCGTGGAAGGATGGATGGAGAATTCGATGAAGATAACGAACCGGTGTTCGAGGATGATACGCTAACATAGGGGGAAGTTGCTAGAGTAATAGGAGCAAGAGAAAGTAATAAAACTATTAGAGCAATGACATGAAGAGCACGATCAAAAACTTCAACGTCAAATATAGTTCAATTGATTGACGAAGAGGATGTGAATTCTGAAGAGACGGAGAAAGAGGAGGATGAAGAGGGATATAAATCTGTTGGTGAAGAGGAGGAAGAAGACGTGGATTTAATTACTGTTGACTTTGATGATGATTAGTTTGTCTTTATGATATTTGAACTTTGAAGTGCAAGTAGAAATTAGTTGTTTTATTTCTATTTTAAACATTGAACGTTTGTGCTATTGTTGAATTCGACATTTTGTTTATTGTCTTGGTATTTATAATTAGAAATATTACTTCCTTTTAATTCAAATTGGTGTGTACTATTTTTTTTTATTTTTCTCGCCTTATTGCGCCTCGCTCGCGCCCTTGGAAGCCATTTGCGCCTCGTTGCGTCTCGCGCCCCAAATAACTATGCGTCATCCTAAATTCACAACTCGTTATTATATATGGTGGAAGAGAATATAATGGCTGTATATAACTTTTGTTTTTGACTTCCAAGTCATGGAAATGCTTGTGACTTTTAACTATGAGGGGTTTTATTTGGCATGCAGAACGTCTAGGAAGAGCGGTGGTGCAAAAGGCTACATATTGAAGTCATTGTTTTCTTCTGAATACACTGATCATGAAGTTTTTGGAATACACTCCTCTTGACCGGTAATTGTTAAACTGTTCACCTGAAACAGAATCAAATTTATGTACTTCTAGTACTCTCATCCGATGCGATGAGCAATACGTCCCTCCTACCCATTCTTCTTGTCCACTGTGCAAAATCCTACTTTCTAAGGGGCACAAGTTGATGTGCCCATACCTCAAACCATATGCGGTACAGATTATGCGTATCGGCTACAAATACTCTTGAATCTGTATGCATGCGTATCTGATACTTTTCATGCATATCCGATCCTTGAAATTAGTTTTATTTAGTTTTGATTACTGTTGGATATTTATTGGATACTGTAAAAGTACACATTCAAACTTAAGCATAAAGCAAGAGGAAAATGCCTCAGTAGATAAAAGTATAGGTTTCTAATATATTTGGTACTTTTTATATAAGAACAGAATAGTGTGACTGAAGGAATATTCTACATTTGCATAATGGGTCAAAGTGGTGAATCTTTGTTATGTTGGGTGTGTATCTGCCATTCATCAACTTGTGCGTAACACGATTTTGAAAATTATTCGACCACTTCTTTGGAATCGATTTTGGTCGTATCCTCATTGTAGCTTTTTATGTTTTTGTATATGCATACCTGTGTCTCTTTTCTGTATCCATGCTTCATAGTTCATACCCAACTAATATAGGCTGAATATTCAGAATGTTCCTTTACACTAATAAATACATTATTACTCATTGAGAATGGATTTGTAAAATCATGGTATTTTATATCTTTACTTTCTTAAGTTGGTAACCATTAGGACATCCCAAACTAGGACAATGGACAATAAGAATGGAACGGACAGTGAATGTTTTTCTTTTTCTTGACTTGTTTGGTTTGCTTCTGTACAAGTAGTGATTGATATTTTTTCCAGTATAAACGATTTCTTAAGTCACATGAATCTTGGAGAGCGTACCATCAAAGGATGCCTTGAAGCCTACTCTTGTAAGACGGCATGCAATTTTTGACATTTTTTTCCGGGGTGGGGGGTTAATGTTTATATTCTTTATCCAATGTTAAGAACAATTTATGTTATTTTTAGGCAAACATACAGGAACAGACAAGAAGTTGTCTCTCAGTTTGGAGCATGAGGTAATACCCATTATATATAGATCATTGGTACATGCACCAATCCTCTTACGCTAAACAGTTTTATACTTTTATGATTTAGCTGGTTGAAGCTTGTAAATTTATTCCACCCCACCCCCACTCATCCAATGAAAGAAGAACCCCCCTTACTAGGAAAAGGGATCTCTTGCTTTTTGTAGATATGTTTCTTCCCTTCGTATTCAGTTTTGTATTTTACTTTTGAAGAGTGATGATTTTCATCATTCATAGGGATGGATATGAAGGTGATATATCAGTTATCACCTTCCAGTTGTCAGGCCCTGTTGAAGTCAGGTTTATTTATCGGATACATTAATAGTAGGCAACATTGAGGATTGAGAACAAACCTTTATGAGTTGTATTTTGTATTGATGCAGCATATGATTGATCGGAGTGTTGCACTACGAGTACAGATATCTATTTGTTCGTTGTGTCTTTGCTATGCTGTGATAAGTTCTTTTACATATTTTTGTTTTCTTTAGAGGACTGCCATTTCACCTACATATTTTTGTTTTCTTTAGAGGACTGCCATTTCACCGTTTCTTTGTTATGTCAAATTCGTAGTGCTTCTTAGTCTCCATTGTTCAATCCCTATGTTCGTATTTAGAACTTTACTACTCAATATTTTCGTTTGCATCTCCATATCAATTAGCTTATTATTTTGTGTAGGAATTTCTTTCTACCATTTGGCGTCAATGCTTCTTTCTTTCTCTAAAGTTGGTCTTAATGTTTTGTTTTGCACGAGTTTTAATTAGCACTATTCATGTCACTAATAGTTGTTAATGTGTTTTTAGTGAACCATTTTATTTCCTTTTTTTTAATTTCTATCTTTTGATCCTTGTGGCTCTTTTAATATTTGTCAATTCAGATTCACCATTATCTTGGGAAGTCATCGGATGCTGATTCTTCGTCTCCAGTTGAATATTTGTGTAGCACGTCAAGGTGGTGAATGTTACCATAGATTCTACGGAGGGTAGTTTGCCTTTTATGTTTATTTTTAATTTTTCTTCCTATCAGTTACAGCCGAAAGACATTGATGTACCTGATTCTTACCCTCTATCACATGTATCCGGATTATGACTTCAGGTAACTCTGTATCATAAGTTCTATAACATACATCACTTCTTGCGGGTTACCTAGTAAGGAGGGTTATGGGTAATGCCACTGTCAGCTTTCTGGGCGGCATGGCAACCCACTATATAATCCTTTATTAACCTTATTGGGAGTGTTGTCAAACGGTTGACAGACAGTTCAGAAAACTGTTGCTCTTAGAAGAGCTGAGAGTTCAAGTCTCTCCATTTCCCAAAACTAGATTTGCACTTAGCTATTGTTTTGTTAAACTTGTATTGCTAGTACTTTACATGCTGGTGATGTATTCACATCAATTTTAGATAGTTTCCTTACGCCACATAGTGCCACTATCTTTGCCATTTACCAGTGCAGTGAAAGCTCACCAGTTTTTCACAGAGGAAAGCTGGGACTATTTTAAGCAGATTTTTGATGCCTACATGTTTGAAGTATCAAAGGTATTTCTCTGTTTTTGTTTTTTATTCTTATGAAGTAGAATTTCTGTCTGGCCAAAGGTACATTTAATGTTTTTACAGGGTTTGCTGTAACTGAGGATGTAGAGCCACGTGCTTCGCTGTTGTGCACAATATTTTTCTACTAATCAGTGAACATATGTGTTGTTGAGGAGTACTGTTGAAAATGCATACCACATGCCTCGTAGGCTGGACCTACTACATTCTTTGATAGTCTGAGTGTTTTTTTTAATTGACTAGTTTATCCCGAATTTGTTGTAAGAAACTTTTTTCATTTAGATGTTTACTGTGTTATAACATTTTGTTATGAGATCTCTTTTGTATGAATTTGCGAAAGAGTGAATCCTATGCATAGTTAGTTGGTTAAAGAATAAAGGAAATCGTATAAAAAAAGAATAGAGGAAAGTTGACATATTTTTTATTTGAAATGTCTTTGTTAAATATTTTTGATATTTCTTAATTTTGGCTATTGATTAGTGATAATTAGCAAATATGTACACTATGAATCCAACAGGGAAAGGGTGTCGAGTCGAACCTTGACCCCGAATAACACGCAAGTGGCCTATATTCAGGTGTTATGGTTTCTGGAGTAAGAGAGCTCTAGCTTCACGAGCTCTTATAATAAACTATTAGTTGTGTATAAGAAAATTGTTGCCATGCCAAAAGATGCACCAAAAGTGAATTTCATTTAGTTATTTGAGGGTGGTAAAGTGGATCCAGCACTTCCTAATGAAAATCGCGGTTTCAATTGGTTTTCACCTGAAGTTTTGCACAAATAGGCGTTCTCTTCTATGATTGGAAAGAAAAGCCCAATGGAAATTAGATCAAGCTTGAAAACCATAGCAAAGAACATTGAAAGTTGCCTATGAACCTTTTATTTTTTCCTACCCTACCTACTTTGACGATAGTTCCCTCCACCAGTAAGTGTTCAAATTGGACAAATTCTGATGGGTTGATTAAAGCATAAGTGATGCGTAACTTGCAGAGAGTCAAGGAATCAGTTCTCTGTATTTAAAAAAAAGATGAAATATACAAATCACCTGCTCTATTCAATGGGTTCACATTTATGTGTTTATCCTCTGCACTTGGTGGAAGGGAGAAAGAGTTTCCTGGATTGATTGTTAACTATTTTTTTCTCTCTTGCCTATATGTGTTTGCCTGTTCATTCTTTTTTTATTTCAAAGAATAAGTTTATATGTTGCTTGACGTACTTGTTTCCTAATCAGTTATTGTATAAATTGCAGATAAGTGATGGTGGAGCATATATGATTTTATTAAATGATATACAGTCTGATTGCGACATTGTGTTTATGATATTTGAGTTTTTACATATTTATGCTCAGCTTCGTTGTGCTAAGAATCGAGTCTTTCGTTTAGGTTTCTTTTTACTTTTCGAGTGCAGGAGTGGGCTGAGGCAAATGAAGGCTGTCCCCTACTTGACACCTTGTACAAGGCTCTAGATGAGGTGAACTTAATTTAAAAAAAGATGCTGCCTGTACCAGGTGCAAGTGACTGATATGTTTACCCATGCAGGTTATGAAGCTAGAAGAATGTGAAATTTACAGTTACAATCCAGACTCTGATGCAGATCCATTTCTTGAGAGAGGAGCAATGTAAGTTTTATAATGTGTTATACCTCAGATTGCAACTTATGTAACTGCAGTTATAATGTACTTGTTTCTATTTTTCAGATGGTCGTTCACTTTCTTCTTCTATAATAGAAAGCTTAAGCGTGTTGGGAGCTTCCATTTCAGCTGTTTGAGGTGATTACTCTATATGCTCATTGTGCAAGATTTTCTTTATTAAATATGTATAATTCTATGGCTCTGTTTGGTAAAGTTTCCAGTTTTTAGTTTCCAAAAAAATGAAAACTTGTTTTTATTTTTGTAGATGAAAACAAATATCATAAACATGTTTGGTGTCAGTTATTGTGAAAATAGTATAAAAAAATAAGATGGAAACATTTTGTTACCCGTCGATTTTTTTTATTTTAAACCTATGGTGGAGTTGGGTGGTGGAGTGATGACGGTGGTGGTGGAGTGGTGGTAGCAGCAATGGTGGTGGTGAAGTGGAGGCGACGACGATGGTGGTGGCGGAGTTGTGGAGTGGCAGTGGTGGTGGAGGAGTTATGAGGGCGATATTGGTGATGGTGGTAGAGTGACATCGACAATAGTGGTGATAGAGTGTCGTTGGTGATGGTGGAGTGACGACGGCATTAGTGGTAATGGTGGAGTGACAACGGTGGTGAAGTGGAGGTGGTGGTGTGGAAGTGATGGTGGTGAAGTGATGATGGCATTGGAGCTATAATTGTGGAGGCAATGGTGGTAGATTGGCGGCGGCGGTGGTGATAGTGGGGTGGTGGTGATAGTGGAATGGCGGCGCAATGGTGATGGTGGAGTGGCAGTGACGGTGGAGTGACGACAGTGGTGGTGGTGGTAATAGTGAAGTGGAGGTGGGGGCGGTGGTATGGAAGTGGTGGTGGTTAAGTGGTGATGTCGGTGGAGTGACTGTACTGGTGGTGGTGGAGTGACGACGATGGCTGCAGTGGTGGTTGATGGATGATTCGTTATGGTGATGGTGTGACGGTGGTGGAGTTGTGATGGTGGTTGTGGTAGTGGTTTTGAAAACTGGTTTACGAAAACTGTTTACAAAAAACAGTGAAAACAGTAAAAACTCAGTTTTTAGAATTTCCGGAAATTCTTGAAAATGTTTATCAATTTTAAAAACAAAAACACTGACACAAACATGTTTATCTAAACTATTTCCAAAATTTTTAAAAACAAAAAACAAAAAACAGAAACGTTATCAAACAGAGCCTATACAAACTAGATTTTGTTGCAGAATGCTGTGTGGTTCCATCTCATACTGAACTAGTCATAATTTTTGCTCAAAAACTCCACACATTGTTCTCATAGGGTTTTCTGTATAATGTTTGTGAATCACTTTCCAAACCATATTTGCTGTCCCATTTATTGGCTGATTTGATTTTATTCCATGCCATTAATTCTGTGTGGCAGCAACTTGGTGTCCGAGGGGTTTCTTAAGGAGGAGGGATCATGTTCCGAGGATGATGGAGAAATATTTGATGACATGGACATATGAGTCCAGATTCTATGTATACGATGTTAATAGCCCCTGAAAACGCCTCTAGTTTAGCCATAGTTATGTAACTAAATGACAGCTTTTGGAAGGTCTGTGTATGTGAAGGTTGCAACTGCTTGTTGATTCCTGACCTGGAATGATGTTCATGGTGGTGTACTTTAGATGTTCGTGCTTATGAATAAGTTTTAGGGAAATTAAATCGTTTGTTGCATATTGATGCCATGCTTTCTCTGATTCCATGAAAATAGATTAGACTGTCCAGTTGCCCAGTTTATATCTGTTTACTTTTAGAACAGTGTCATTAGCTGAAGATGAATGTATTTAAAAATTAAAGTGACCGGTGGCATGAGCTCCACTTGATCTTTGACGTGTGCAATGTTCTTCTTGAGTTCTAATTAGTGAAGGGATTGGATCAACAAAATGAGTCCGGAAAAAGGCCGGCAAGAGGACAAACTGTACTGTCTAGTCTATTTTCATGGACATGAGATGAGAGGATTTCATTCTTTTGAAAACATGTGTGCCATTCACGCTTTGATTTTGTGTTTGATTCTTTTAAGAATTGAAAAAAAACATGTTTTCCTAGTTTCTTTATGCTATAGAAAATTGACGATGATGAAAAGGATATGGTGCAATTGATCTATGGATGAATGGATGACCGGGTTTAGGGTTCATGGTCGAGGTACCTAACAAAGATCAGATTGATGTTATGGAAACCTAGGTGGGATACAATGAATTATTTCTAGGTTTTCTAGGGCTTAAGCGACAATTGCAATATATAATTGATTTTCCTAGTTTGGGACCCTAAGGCCTAAGCTGCAGGGTTTGAGATACGTTGGTTTGGGACTAGATTTGGCCTATGCCACAGGGCATAAGATGCACTGAGTTGGGATTAGGTAACAGGAGAAAAGTAAATTATATCGGGTGATACTATTTGTGGTGGTTATGAGATAAATAAGACTCTCGATGTGGTAACGAACTTAAATTAAAAGATAGTAATAAAATCTATTGACATGTTATTTATATTATCATCTTATTTTCATTTCTTTATTGTTCATCATTATTAGTTGTGGATCATGAATTATAATGTGATACAAGGTTTTTTTGGTAGAAATTCTTATTATCACAACTCAGTCTTTGTGTGGGAATAAATCTTACCCCTGCAAGTATACAACTTTAACTGTTGACTGGTGATTCTTTCTGCAATCTTTCTTTTCTTTGTTCCTGCTTTATCTCCTGCTTCGTCTCCTCTCCATGTATTTCTGCAACTACAATTTGGTTAGAAGACTCCCCCGTCAAGTGTCTTGGAAGGTCTTTCGATGATGAAGTTTGTCTCGGTAAGAAAAAACTTAACCCTAAATCAAAAGAGAAAACACAGAAGGTGAGAGAGTATTTGTGCAGAGTTTCGTTATCAGAAATGTGTTCGTCCCCCTGAAGGGAGTAACTTTCCTCTTTTATATCTCTCTCTGTCATTAATGAGTTGTTCCAACTTCTTGACTTCTCATCAAGAAGGGGAAATGAATCTAGACATGAGACTTCTCATCTCCCATCTAATTAATCCATCAGACTAATCATCTCTCGCCGTTTGACTTCTCCTTATACTTTTAACATACTTACTCGGCTTAATAACAGTTAGAACGTGTATTGGTTAACTTCTTACTCATTAACTATATTTGAATGCTTTAAGAGATTATATTCAGTAGAGTTTGAGGGGTCTGTGAATCCTAGTGAGGTAGAAATATAGTTAAAAGGCTTGGAGAGAGTGTTTGATATTCTTGAGGTGACGAGCGAGAAGAAAGTAAGACTAGCATTGTAACACTCGTTCCTTAAAAATCCCTTTTAAATAAATTAAATGAGTGAAGTAATAATTATATTAAATTAAAATGCTTGCATGTTTGGAGGTATCGTCTCGCGAAAGGAATTTTGATGAATTTAGAGGGCATTGAGTCGTGAATATCATCCATTTGAAGTGTATGTATCGTGGTTTAGCATGATGTTAGAACTCTCATAATTAGGGTTATTGTGATTCACTTTAGAATAAGAATGGTTTGGGAAGTTTTAGATTGAATTGGGAAGCTTGGAAGTAATTATGAGAGATAGTAGTAAACTTAAATGATTCGAGGTTATATGGTAAACCTTGGTAAGGAGCTTAGAAGCACCTTCAGTAGTGCTTTAGATGTTTCTCGGTGTCGAGGTTGTTGGGGAAGTACTCGGGTTTGAATTGGGAAAGTGCGGTCCCAATTCAATGAGGTTTAGAAGGATTATGGGTGAGCTCGTCCGGACTATGGGATGGGCTCGTCCAGACGAGGGATCAGTGAGGTTGGATGGTTCAAGCAGGAGTGGTCGTTCAGACCATGGGTCTCGGTCGTCCGGACGACGGGTCTCGTCCGGACGAAGGTAGGTCTCGTCCGGACGAAGAATGCTATGTGTGCGAGAAAAATAAGAGTATTTTGGTATTTTCGGTCTAAAAATGTTGGGTATCACTTATATTCGTGTATTAGGGTTGGGAGAGGTTATTTTGGCCTCCTTAGCACCCATCCATTGTAGAGAGAGAGGGAGAGGGAAGGAGAGGGATTTCATATTTTCTCGATGATACGAAGCCTCGGGAGCAATCCGAGCCCGGATTTGGAATCCTCGGAGCGAGGAGATCATTATACTTGGTACATTTTCCTTCAATTTTGTATTTTGATTGTTAGAGATTTTTAGATCTTGTATTAGATGGGTGATGTTTGGTGGGTTTGTCTTGATGATTGCGAAATAGACATCTTTGTGAGTCTAGATTTGTGCATAGATGGTGAATTGGTATTAAGTTGGGTTGGGATTTAGAAGTTGGTGTATCTCATGGATAGATTATGATTTGGGTGTATGCGTCTAGCTCTGGTGAGGGATTTACACTTGTAGTTGTCATGCTTTGTTCATATATCAAAGTTGTGGAGTCGGATGATGATAGGAATTTGAGAACATGACCGGTGGGTGATTGATGTATGTATTTTGGGGAATTATAATTGTGATTGTGTATAATTGCATTGGGCAAGTGAGAAGGGTAGTGATGACGTGAGATTCATCAATTTCGGTGTTCGTAGTAGTACTTGAATAGGGAGTAGTGGGTGAATCCATGCGGGAGAGTGTTAGTCTTATTTAACTTTAAGTCTTGTATGCGTTGATATGGTACCAATAGTAATTATGTATTTGGTACAAGTAATCTTGGAGTGAGGCTTTCGATATTCCGGGAAGTAGCATCAGCACCTTTACTTTGGTATTCTGGTGAGTCTGGTAGATATAACCTGGATGTTATATATGTGCGAATTTAGTTGCATTTTCCTTATAAGTGTATAAGTATTGGAAATCAAATAAAGAATGAAAATGGAATTGAAATCCTTGATGCATGGATTATGTGTGTGAGTGTGGTGGTGTGCATGCTTAAGTAGTAAATACAAAAAATGGTGGAACAATCCTTTAATGATAAATGATTGCATGTGAGTATGTTGATAGTGTGATTTGCTATGATAGTTAATGGTAGCTATTTTGATTATCCCTACTTCATAGGATAGAAAGGTGTGAATGACATACTAATTAATATGATAAAAGGAAAGATGTGTGATGGTGATTATTAGAACGAAAGTTCTTGCAAACCATGCGTGGGACATGTGGTGAGTTATGAGTTATTTTGATATACCGGTGGCCAAGATGGGCAAACCTTGACGTTAATCAAATCGTATATTGGTGGCCAGTGTGGGCAAGGAACATCGGCTTGAAGTCTTGAATAATGTTCGGTGGCCAGTTTAGGCATATAATTCGGCATGTAGCTATGAACTTATACCGGTGGCCAGTGTTGGCAAATATTTCGACATGTAGCCATGATTGGATATAAAGTATTGTTGAATGCGTTGTGGATAATATAAGAGGCAATGTGGGACATTCCTCATTGATGAGAAACCATATAATGGGATTCGGTCTTAATGTGATATAGGCAAGACCCGTAATATGAAATGGACAATGTGGTCGGATATGATTGGTAAGTAAACTATTCATGTCACATCTTAATAGACTTGCGAGTTTAACAAATTAAAGAAGAAAAAGAATAATTAATACTTTGAGTATTTTGAGAAGATGCATGTATGAACTCATTAGTGAAGGGGGTGATTATGATAGCACTTTATTGTTAGAGTTATGCAAATGACATTTCTTTTAGGCACTTTTCCTATTGTATATGACGGCATATATTTTGTGCAAGTGGTACCGTGTGGTACTTATTATATTTTGTGCAGGTGCACCATGTGGTACTTATTATATTTTGTGCAGGTGGTACCGTGTGGTATTTATTGTATCTTGTGCAGGTGGTACCTTGTGGTACTTATTATATATTGTGT
>NMUG010001497.1:0-17780 GCA_002855965.1 Monotropa hypopitys | reverse complement strand
ATAATATTACAATCAGCACTACAAAAAATTTTCAAAATAAATGTATTTTTCGGGATTTTTTTTTTATTTTTTTTGATCTTTTTTCCCCAAACGGGGGTGGCACCTTCCACCTCCCCCCACTAGGTGGCTCCGCCCCTGACAACATCCATCCACATTGAGCTTAGTACCTGCAAGATCCGAACACCAATAATTACGAGTAGAAATACCAGACCCCCTAGGAGATTGGGTGTGGAACGAGTTTGCAAATTGCGCAGCAAATGTCTATATTGTTCTCGTCAAGATCACCGTGGAGATCCTTTCGTTCTCAATGTAGAATTTGTTTCTGGATTTCCAAATGTGCCAAATGGCGGAAAGAAATACACGATTCCAAGGAATATGCGAAACTGAGTGGCATGTAGATTTATCCTTAGCATTCTTGGATAGCCAGGTCTTGGATGATTCATTCCAGCCAGAGTTGGCCCATTTGAAACCCCGTAAATTTATGCACACAGCCCTGGCAGCCGGGCATCTCCTAAGGAGGTGGTTAACATTTTCTGGTTGCAGATGGCATCTTTGGTTAACATTTCATACTTTCACTACTCAATGACAATACAGATTCAATCACAATAACAACAATCTGGTGAGAGCAAAACTTCATCACCCATTTGACATAGCCAATACATTTACAAACATAACATTCCAACACAATTACAAAATATAACATTCAAAAGCATACAATACACATTCTGTTCCAAAAAACGTGACCTGAAAAAGAACAATTAAGTTCCGAACACATACAAAATTTAAATTCCAAATGCATACAAACAAATGAAAGTTCATTCAATCACTACGGTCCAAGTTTGTTGTGAGATCTTCCGAATAAGTTAATAATGAAAGAAATGAATCATCCTCCAAAAACAAGTTAGTCGTTCTTACTGGATCAAATGTGACCTGAAAAAGAATAATAACGAGAATGAAATTATTTATTACAAATGAAGAAATTAAAAAAATAAACTTACTGTGTGTGAAAAATTTCTAATCACTCTTGAAAATATCCAAAATGTCAGGTCAATGAAATGATGTTGATTTCTTCAATGTTTTCTTAACATCACAAGGACTTCCAATTGATCTTCACAGATTTCTGCAAAAACGGAAATAATTATGTCCCCTTCCCTTTTTACTCAGAAGGCTCTCTGATGCTTAAGTTAATATTTGACAAAAAATATCACTTAAGGAAGAACTAAATTCAGAGAGAAATCAATAAAGAGAGTTTGCGTACCTTTCAATTATGATTTGCCTCTAAATTTATACAATGTCTCTTTCATTATTGTCTGGATCCCACTTTGTATAGTTTAAATTTTTGAAGGGTGGGGTCTGACTAGACATTCTTTTTTTGTCTTTTACACATTCTTTAATATATACTAAAACAACTAATTTGCCATTAATGTTTCCAATTAAACAACAATATCTCTCTTTTTTCTCAATTGACTAGCTCCACTAAATCTTCTTTTTGTCATTTTGTTCATTAATAATCTTGTATTTTACACGTGACATTCTTTCTTTGACTTATTTAAATAACAAAACTTCTTATTTTATTCATTAAATAACCAGATCTAGACTTCTCGTCATGATCAAACATTCAGATCTTCTTTCTCAACTTTAACATCAACTTTACATGTAACTTACTTGATTAATCATTTTCTACTAATTTCTCAAAGTAAATACCTTGTTCCTGACCTCAAATTCAGCTCGAAGAATATTCTGTAGAGTTCCGTTGTCGAAAAACACTGTTCATCCCGTTCTTTTCTGTGCAGGAATATTTTATTGTGCGGGAACTTATTTTCTGCTCGAGATATATTAGTTATGCACGAGGATTAATATTTTATCATAAAGATTCATCTTTTGATCATTCTGATAGTTTCTAATTTTACTTTTTTACCCTTACATTTATTTTTATCTACCACAAAAGTCCCCCAACTTTGTCTAGGATTTTACCGAGCACAAAATACTAGGAAAAGCTAATTATTTGTTTTTATAGGCATTCATAAATTAGGTATACTTTCATATGGATAATTTTCTATCTTTCTGGGTGTGGCGGTTGCGATTCACGGGGGAGTAGAGTTCTCTCCTTCTTTTTTGATACAGGAGATGTCGAGAGAGATGGGGTTGGGGGAGAGACCCGACTGAAACCTCATTAAACCCTTTTTTATTTTATTTTAAAAATTAAACTTAATTTAATTAAATGAATTTAATTACTCCATGACACTTTTAAACAACTCCCGGGACCCCAAACGAAACCCAAATTTCACCACAATGACTTGCCTACACTCAGAACACAAAACCTCACAACTCAAGACTTGTCTCACTCAGACAGGGTCGGTAGAATAAAATACGAGCTGCAGGGAACTGAACGATGGAAAATTAAATTCCGAAAAAAAGAATTTAATCGATCAATATATTTTTTTTTTGAAACAGATGGAAAACAATTAAATTTTTCGGATGTGACATGGTCAAATAAATCGTCAATCCTTGGTAATGGGTACTTGTTTTTTATGGTAACTTTATTCAGCTTCCGATAGTCGATGCAGAGCCGCATCGTTCCATCTTTCTTCTTGACTAGCAAAACAGGTGCTCCCCATGGTGATGAGCTTGGTCGGATGAAATCTTTATCTATTAGTTCTTGAAGCTGCGCCTTCAGTTCCTTCAACTCGGCGAGTGCCATACGATAGGGTGCTTTCGATATTGGTTGACTTCCTGGAATAGTTTCGATGGTAAATTCTACTTCTCGATCGATGGGCATTCCTGGAAAGTCTTCGGAAAATACGTCGGAAAAATTGCGAACTACGAGGATATCAGATATTGAACTAGTATTCGGCGCAGTAAATAGAATGCTGCAAAGGTAACCTTGACATCCTTTCTGCAAAAGTCGACGGGCGTGTGCCATAGGCACAAAACACGAGGGCGATGTGACGTTTTCTCCTTCGAGCTTGGCTTCTTCTTCTCTGAATCCTGTGAAGATTATACACTTCCTTGCGCAGTCGATCCTGGCCTTGAATTGGGATAGTCAATCCATTCCAATAATCGCATCGAAATGAGACATAGCTAGAGGGATCAGGTCGATTAAGGTATGAGTTCCATTCATGGAAATGTCGCAATTCTTAAGAACAGATGAGCATATGAATCCCTTGCTCATGGGCTGGGATACAAGCAAGTCAAATCCTAATGGTTTGAGGTTCCTATCCATTTTATGAGAGTGAGATTTCGAAATAAACGAATGAGTAGAACCTGAATCAAATAAAGCATAGGTAGGAATTCCGCAGACAAAGATTCTATTTACCACCACGGCTTCATCATTCCGAGGATCTCCGGAGACTAAAGCGAAAGCTCTTCCCTAATGCTGGTTCCGGTTGTCTTGGTGGTTGTTCCTTGGTGCTCCTACAGGTACCACATTGGCTCCTGTTCCTACCCTCAGACAATCTTTCTTGAAATGGCCCTCTTGACCGCAGCCAAAACACGTCAAAGGTGTTCTGATTCCCGCATTTTGGTTCACCACTCTTCTCTGATCATCTCTTCTCCCTCCAAAGTTTGTCTTCTTCTGTGGACCAGCTTTCTTAGGTCCTTGGTTCTGCCTCTTTCGCTCTTGATAGCGTCTCGTCTCCTCCACGTCTTGCTCGACCAACAGGGCTCAATCCAGGACGTCAGCATTAGTTTATAGTTGAAGGGGTCGAACCACCTTCCGAATTTTTGGCTTCAGACCATCTTCAAAGACTCTCGCCTTCATCTCCTCGGATGCTACTAGGTATGGGGCGTAAGCAGCAAGATTCGTAAACTCGGTTTTATAGGCAGCTACCGTCATTATCCCTCGTTGCTTGAGGTGCCCGAACTCCATCCTCTTAGCAGTCTGCATTGCTCTCGGCATAAATTTCTCGCAAAATATTTCTAAAAATCTCTCCCAGCTCATCTCTTGATCTACGGCACTCTTCAGATTCCACCAACGGTTTGCCTCTCCTTCGAGCAGATACGATCCGATTTCCACATTTTGCTGATCAGAAGTAGCAGTCGAAAGTTCTTCTCCAGAGCCGCAATCCATTCATTTGCCTTTACTGGGTCCATTCCTCCTTGGAAGGTAGGGGGTTTCAGCTTCAGAAATTCCTTTACTGCTGCGAGGTTAGCCGCTTGCTCGACTGGGTCGAGTAATGCTTCCTCCTCGGGGTTAGGTGGCTCGTTCACGGGTCCTGGGTGGTTGAGATATTGGTTGAGCATCTCCTGTAGGGTTTGAACTATTCTAGCCAATATTCTGACCATGTCGCGTAGCTCATCTACTTCATCGTTTCCTCGATTGTTCCCTTGACCGTTGTTGCAAGTGTTAACCATTCTGCTTTCGAAAGGATCTCATAGTTAGAGACATGGAAAAGGATTTGATTACTTCATGATAATAAAGTTCGAACATAAGCATAGGGGTTGGAATTTTAAAACATGCCAGATACTAATAATAACTAGACACTCTAATACTACTCGTTATCCGAGTTGGGCCATTCGTAGGGTGGGTAAATCCACTCTTCACGATTAACATCAATGTCTTCTTCGCCTTCTTCATTTTCACTTGGGTCGTCTTCAGGATCTTCTTCGGGATTGTTCTCAAAATCGAGGTCCCAACCCTCATTGTGCCACTCCATGTGCTCTTCTTCAGCTACTTCCTCATCTTCTGGTGGAGCTTCATCGTTATGGCCGTTTATAAGGCGGTTTCTCGCTCCTTCCATAAGATGTTCGAATTCCCAATTCCTAATAGACCTTCTTGCCACCACGCAAGCGCGCTCCAGTAGTCGCAAATGATAATTAATCATAGCTTGCACTCCCATCTCCGGGTTATCTTCGAATCTTACCGCTACCTGGGCTATGAGATTCGAAGTAATTGTTGTAGAATCAGCATGTGCCCGCTCCTGGACATCCTCGCTTACTACGAAGAGTTCTTCGTCCTCTTCTGGTATGGCTTGAGGTGGTACAACCTCATGATCATCTTCTGAATCGCTGCTGGGGAAGTCACTGGTAGCATAGTCACTGTCGCTGCTAGACATTGCTAAAATACGCATACATAATAAAAATAAGTTTATCTTCGAGGGTTAGCATATATTTCTAACGTACTAGTGAGTGCCTTGATCCTATCTCTGGGTTTGTTCGGAATCCGAAAACTCGTGCTCTGATACCACTACTGTCACGACCCAATCACACATGAGTCATGATCGGCCAACGAGCAAACTCGCTAAAGGCCCTAATTAATGAGTTTAGGGATGTATCGAACAATTTTATATTTGAATAATAGCAGAAAAGCGTGAAATAACCCAGAGAGTGCATTACTAGCAAAATAAACCCACATCAGTTCATTAATAGATCAGATGATACAAAACAAGCCCCATGGGCTGATACATATGGTAATAAAAAATTGAGATATAAAAACAACAACTCCGGGAGCTCCTATTCTTGCTATTCAAATCCTGAAAAGAGTTTTAGAAAAACCCATAAGCTATAAGCTAGAGTGAATACATTACATGCCCAAATAACAAGTTTCATGGACAACCAAGATTATTTCTTGCAAGTAAAGTATTTCAGGTAATTATGTTACGTGTGGCTCAATAGCCTCAAGAGTAGTATCATTGACTATCCCGGTCATATCAGATTGTCGGCATCTTTCACGTATGAACCTGCAACAAGTGCATATTGATTGCTTTGGGTAAACCACCCGAGATGTATGACTGTCAACCAGTCCATTCAAGCCAACCAATTACAGCCTCCACGGTACCAGAACAAGGGGAGCTACCCTGAAATTTGCAAAGTGGTATGATATCATCCAATGACCATCTAGTTTGGTCCCAACCTTATAGCCTGTCCCTGTATGCATGGTATTCGACCCTACCTCCAGCATCTGGGCTCTTATCCGTTTATGACCGTAATCTGTGGCCATGTCATGTCCGTGCCGATAATCATAAAACATTTTTCTCATCAGGTTTGTCCATGTATAAAAGGTTTTCACAAGCTTTCCTTTCATTGTAAAGAGGGCAACATAATAGTTGTTTTGGGCTCAATAGACATAACAGTAATTTTACCATAAAGAGTAAGCAAGTGAGGAAATGTATGAGTAAATAAGGCATGTAAAGATTCACCTTCTTTTCTTGGGTTGGATTTCCTTGAATTAACACTTCAATCTGCCATAAACATAAGGACACAAACTAAGCTATTGCCGAACATACAGGGTTGCTGCCGAGCCAACTGGCCGAGCTGAGTTGCTGGCCAAAAGGAGGACTAGACTGCTCTGCCGACTGCCCGATCTCCGGGCTGAACAGGTTACCTAAGACCTTCTGTCCGGAGGACAGTGGTCGGTTGGGTGATATCAGGAACATTGCTAACTGGGGTTCTAGACCGAAGGGTCCTTATGCCCAGGTAAGGCTTTGCCGAGAAAGGCATTGCCGAGCTGAAGGCCTGCTGGTCTGAGGGTTCTGTCGAACAGAAACTCTCCCGAGCTGAGCTCTGCCTAACAATGGGCTTGCCGAGCAGATGCTCTGTCGAGCAACAAGTTGCCGAGCTGCCAACAGGGGGTACTAGCGCGGGAAAATGGTGCTTCGGGCATAACGATTGGTCGAAATGATCAGTGAGGTAGTCACAGGGTTTTAGGCCTGACTTCTCGAGCTACTGACTACTTAGCCGAGCTCAAAGCTAAAGATACCAAAAGGCGGACTATCCCTTTTGTCGAGCAGAAGTGCTCCGCCAGGTGGGAGGTCGGTAAATGACGTGGAAAGGTCAGCAGTGTTTACGAGATGGTCCGGTGTGCTCTGCCGAACTGAATTAAGTTCAGCCGGAGGGTCATTTGGTTCTGCTTGAACTGGATTGGCCAAGGGCCGAGCTGTCGAGCTGTCGAGAAAGACCAGGTTGTTTTGGTTAAGCCAAAAGAGGGATACCGAGCAAAACTATAGTGCGGCCGAGTCAGTAAATGGTCTTGCCGAACAAGAGTATGGATAAACAAAAGAAAAATAAATGGTCGAAGCATTGAGGATTTACCTGAGGTCAGAGGGCTGGCTTAGCAAGCTTTTTGCCGAGATGGGCACTCCGGACAGGGGCACTACTAGTCTGCTAGATGGCTGGCCGAGCAAAGATGGACATTGGGCAACAGCTGGGCCGGAGGATTCTTGCACGTAGAAAGTGTTCTGAGTGTTCAGCTGAGAGGGTTGCCGAGCACGAGGACTTCGGAACTTTCTCTCTCTAGAACTTAAATGCGAGATTGAGTTTGGGTGAGAAATGAATGCTCTCAAGGCTTGTTTATATAGGGTTTCGGAGGGCGAGGTGGTAGGTGAGAGCATTTAATGCTCGATTGAAGGTTCCTTAAACCTGTCGAACAAGTCAGGGACTTGTCCCATCAAAGTCAGGCCTGAGCTTTGTCAAGACAGTCTGAACTTGCGGCTGTCTTGTCTATCATGTCAGGCAACGGGTCAGTCCGGACAGGACTGGACCCTGCAGCTCGGCAGAGCTGCTGCCGCGCAGCTGGCCTTCGGGTCCGGGGCAGGGTGGTCGGTTTAGACGGCGGGCTGGGCTGAGCTGGACTGATCCGGACCAGCTTGGCCCGGCCTGCTCCAGGCAGCTGGGCTCACTCCCTTTTGGGCTTCCTTAGCTCATTTCCTTGGTTTTATAAGGGTCCAACACTTGATACTAAATCCAAATGATTTTAAATACTAACTATAATCCGAAAAATATTTCTAATGATTTAATTAATTATGGAAATTCTATTTATTTGGGACGGGGTCTCACAAGGATTCTCTGCCAAAACAGCAACATGAGTAGGATCTTCCAAAACAACAAAAACATCTTCCAGCAAATCTGCAGAGGGAGTGACCGGCGAATCAACAGGAAGGTCCCTATCCGGGAATTCTAGCGGAGGAACCGTACGTTCTGCCACAATCACGTTGTCCTCGAAGGACGAATCTGCAGGAACCCCGGCAGTGTCCGGTGCCATTTGCCAGGCTTCGTGGAAGGCCAAGCTATAGCCTCCCCTAAAACCGATCTCATGAGCCTCCGGACAGATTTCGTGCATATCCTGACAATACACTTCACGGGCATCTCTGAGGCCCTCGACATAGTCTTTCTTGTCAGCCTCGGCCACCGCCTTCCGGAGCCTCTCTTCGAAGTTTCCAGTATCGTCGATCATTTTCTTGAATTCGGCCTGCTCTACCATCACTTTCTCAATTTGCCAGAGGAGGGCATTTTTTTGAACCTCCACAGCCTCAAAATTGGCCTGCAGCTTACGCGCTCGGGTGTCAATCCTCCATGCCCCTCGGAGAACCGACTGGGTACACTTATACAAACCAGAGAAACTTTGTCAAGCCTACAAAAGTTAGAAAGCGGTCGTCAGCAAAGCTCAAGGGTATAAATTCAACCAGGAGGAAGGGGACCGCTACCTTTATTAAGCATGTTCCGGCATGATCATAAATTTGCTCCACTTCGGCCGGAAGGGCCCTCATGTCGGCTGACAGTACTAATGCGCGAAGAAGGGAATGTGAAACCCACAGATCAGCGTTCACGCTGTCTGTCGTCAGTACGGGTCTTCCATTATATTTAAAGAAGCCAGGAGCCCAGTGCTGGGGCGGCTTTGGAACGGCCGAGGCGTTGCAGGATGTCGTTTGGCTATAAATCTTGTAAACTCGGCATCATAGGTTTCGAGTTCTGCATTGCCTAAATCATATTCAATGGGCTCCTCCTTGACTGGGCACAGCTCCGACATATCAACCGTAGGAGAAACAAGAGGTTCGACAGCGGCTTCCGTTGGTGGGTTAACTTCTTCCGGTCGCGCAAGGCTCGGTCCCGCTCCTTTCGCTGCCTCGGCGGCCCTCACTGCTTCAGCATCTCTCTCCTGGAAATACTGGAAGATGGTCATTCTTCTCCGGACAGGGGCTCGCACGGTAGGTTCTTCCAAAGCATTCCTCTTTCCCTTTCCCTTCCGGTCCTTTAAAAATCTCTGGTATGTCGGCTCATATCCCAGGAGATTTGGGGCATCCCTACTGTCACACCTCATTAGAGCTTCAATCCAGTCGACTAATTCCATGCCTCGTAAATACTTGGAGATTGCTGAAACATCTGCGTGAAGGAAACAAAGTAAGAAAGGGACAGAAGTAATAGTACCTAAGCCGACAATCAAACACTCACCTGGGGTTCCTGTTTCGGTCGGTACTGGATACCGGCGGTCCTCGTCTGGACCAAAATTATACTCATTGAATATCTGAAGATAGTGGTTTGCCCACTTTTCTGAATCCGACAGTCTCATGAAGACGTTCGCATATGGCTTATGTGCAGTAAAATAATATCTACTGGACGATCGATTCCGAGAAAGAGAAAACAATCCCATCAAGTCTGGTAGAGAAAACTCCAGACCATCCCTTTCACACAACACTTTGATGAAGCCTATAGTCCGATAGCCATTCACCGACAGTTGATCGGGCGAAAGCCTGAATGTGAACAGGAATTCCCGAAGAAAAGGGGAGAGTGGAAGCCTCAATCTCCCTGTCACGCCCCGGATTTTCAAACCTTTTTTTTAAAACAATTTAAATAAAAGCAGGGGAAACATCACTTGTAGTATCTAGACACTTCATTCAAGTTCTCATTACATTTCCAGATACAAATGGTACAATATGAATAGAAAGGGCATAAGCTAAAACAAAAGCCAAACGGCTACAAATGAAGTGCTAACTGAAAAAGAAGTGAGGGTACATCCCACCCTCGGGAGCCAACAAAGAGCCAAGAGAAACCTGCTGCAACGATCCCTGAAAACCCGGAAGCTGACTAAGCTCCAAGCTCAACCATCTAGACTGGTCCCTGCAACAACCTGTAGGGAGGACCACAAAGGTCTGAGCATACCACGGTTCAGTAGATAAACTCCTGACCACTACCAAACATGCACGGGTGGTGCATGCCTAGGAGGGGACAGCACAACAGTAAAGCTATAAACAAGAGCAACAGTAGAGGACAACAAATAGCAAGCTGTAGGAGGAAGCACAAGTAGTGAAGCAGTAGAAAGAAGACAACACAAGCAGTAAGGGTGACCTAAGAATAGGTCCGTCAACTAACCTCTTCAAGTACAAGTGAAGTAAAAAGTGTCGAGCCTAATAGCTAAACCAACTCAATCTCAAGTCGTCTCAACCCGTTTTCTACAAAGGGATAATAATCTAGGGGATTATCAAGATTCTGCGCAACGAATATATGAGTACCCAAAACACACACCACTCTCAAGCCTCGCCATCTACCCATGGAGTTAATTGCGTGACTTATATATTTTGCCAACATTTGAGATATTCACTTACTTGCTTCTTTGTACACTTTCTTTTAAGTTCCCCATTATGTTCATTTGATAACATTCCCCTTGGAATTCCATCATAAGTCTATTCCAAGTTAACATAAAAGTTCGTCATATTATTCCTTGTGTTTGAACATGAATACTCCTTAGGATCCCATCAGAAATCCATCCCAAGTTATTCAAAGTGTTTAACCATCGTGTCTCGTACTCGTGGATACGCCACGGAGTCCCATCAGAAGTCCACTCCATGCTATCCTAAGTCAAAGTCTCATGTAACCTAGGATAAGTCAAGGAGTCCCATCAAAAGTCCACTCCTTGTTATCCTAATCCAAGTGTCAAGTAACATTCGATAGGGTAGGAGTAGTCTAGTAGGCGGCCAAACCCACTAGCCATCCTTTCCATACGTTCCCCAAGAAACCGCTGGGAGGGCCAAGGTACCCACATTGTGCACAATGTCGTGGATGGAGCGACCATCCCGGGAATCCCATCAGAAGTCCATTCCCGTATCCAAGATCAACCATATCCCTATCGTTACGCCACCTAGCCAACGCTAGTAAATTGTATCAACCGTGTACGTCATAGTGTTTTGTTCATTGAGTCCGGTATATTATCACTCCTAGCCAATGCTAGTTGATTTCAAACCAATGGCACACTCTTTATTGTTACTACCGTTTCGTAGGCGTATTCAACCTTCTCACTATCCACCTCTAGTCCCCTAGCCAACGCTAGTACGTACGTGTAGGTCATCACTCTTACTTTCATCATTCGTTTTGAGGTGGTAGATTCGAGATTATACACGAGTAGCCTTTGGTAGGCACATCCTCAATATTTGACGTTCATTGAGTACCTTTTACATCTCACCGAGTCTCACACCGTGAACCCAACCCTGGTCATGTCAAGGGAAAGCAACCCTCAAGATTGTTCCATTCGGGGTGGCCATCAAGTTCGACCACTCGCTTCAAGATCATGTTTTACCCATATGTGGGCAAGTCCATGTCTCCAACCTTGGCAATGCCAAGCGAGACTTCACGTAACCAATGGGATCGCTAATTTATCTAATACTACCCCTTGACCTCAATTTCAATTCCATGTGGATATCCAATGTAAGGATTTCACGATAATTCCATGTGTATCACTCCAATGGAAATTCAAGTTTATTATACGATTCTCCTCAAATATTCATCCAAGATTTACTAAGGATTTTTCATCGAACACGTGGCGTCTAAGAGATTTAAGGTGACCAACTAATCACTTAATCATTAATCGACATTTGTAACATCACTAATTTAATTATTAACGCCTATAAACCCAAAGCTCAAGTGGTTTTACCCAAGGATTTTCCATCCTAATCCCAAGTGCTACACCAATACAATTCTACGGGAATTTTGGTACAAATATGGGAATCACCCACCCACACGCACATATTTGATAGGAGTCAAGAATCCACCTACCGGAGTTATCGCCGGAGTAGTCGCCGGAAAGTCACCGGAAAATGTCGCCGCAAGCCAATACCGCCAATGTGTAGATCTCCATCTCCTCTTCAACATTCCTCAAGGCCGCACCTTCATATCTCCTCGCCGGAAAGTCGTCGGAGTTCCAAAAATCACCGAATGGATTCACCAAAGGTAGCACCGGGTAGCCCTCGCCAAGGGGAACATCGTTTCTCTTTGAAGCTTCATGATCGGAGCACATTCATCACCCTCCAAATTTCGGATTTTTAAGGGATGGAGAAGATGTGGGGCTTTTTGGAGAGCCCTTGAGGAGAGGAACAATCTTTGTTCCTTGGGATTTTTCATTGGGGACATGAGAGGTAGAGATAGAGAGGAGAGAGGTGAGAGCTCCATTAATGGAGGTGAGGAGAGAGAGAGAGAGATTAGGGTTCCAAAATGGTAGGGATGACCCAATTTTCGGACCAAAGGGTTATATACAACCCCTAGTGAAAGCCCAAAGTGCCCCTCATTTAACTCTCTCGCGCACAGAATTTCAACAGAGGGACCGGTCCACGAGGGTATAAGGGACCGGTACCCGCTCTCCCGTTAGCCTTTATGACTCAATAGGGACCGGTCCACGTGTTTTCGGGAGACCGGTCCCTTAGGCCAATTTCCAAAAATTGGAAAAATGGACTACCGAGAATGTTTTGACCGTAATTTCTTCGTCCGACCTCCGATTGAGGCGATTAAAGTTGCGTTGGATTCGTAATTGAATTCTCTACGAATTTCATGAATAACAATTTCAGATTTGACAAAAGGATCAGGTCGTCAATAATTTGGAAGCCATTAAGGACTTAATCGAATGCTCAACCGTCAACGGGTGACGTGTCGGGAACTTTATTCTCATCCGGGCTTACTCTAGCCCATCTACGACGAGTGTAGATGTTTCAAAAGTATTTCACAATAGTGATGACATCATTATTTGATATATTAGATTAAAAGGAAAACAGAAATTTGAGTCGTTACACTCCCTTCGGTTACTGCCATCAAAGGAACCGACACATGATCCGCTGAATACTCAATCTGAGACCCAACTTCTATGTAGGCCACCAAAGCAGGGAATTCGTACCGACGCGAGAATTCTTCGAATTCAAGAAACCCTTCTCGAAAATAACTCACGTAAGGGCAGGGATGATATCCTCCCGTTGCCCTAATCGTTCCTCCCAAAGCTCTGTTCAGCCGGCCCCCATAGCTACATAGGTGGTCTCATTTTAATCCAAAAAATGACGAACTATGTTGGTTCGGCCATTACCTTGGGGCTGTCTCGTGGTAGAGGCCTCCGGCACAGAATGTCCGGACGGAGAAGATGTTTTCGAGATAACTGCGGGTGTTAGTTGCTCCGAGGGCATCCGAAATAGGGAATCCGAGTCCGCGCTCGAAGAATAAGAGAGGATGTCAATCACCTGGTCCATGCCAACTGAGCAAAATGATTGTCGAAGGATGAAAAGATCTCCGGAGGTCTTTTTTCTCAAACGTAAGTCCCGATCATCCAACACCAATAGCCTATTTATAGGCTCCAACCAGGTACGCAACACACAGCTGTCAAAACACTAAAATTGCGCACAAGTACCGAAGTACCGTCTGACCAGCGAATTTGATGACGCCACGCGGCAGAAGTCTGACATCCAAGTCGTTGTCTTTTTGCTGATGTCAAATGTCCGTATCAGCCCAGATTGTTCCTCCGGAGCTAAGGGTCCGGTGCTTCACAATCAATCTTTCCCAGCTAGCCTGAGAAAGATTGAGAGGCTATTGTGGTAGCCAGATCTTTAGCTCGAAGGAACCGGACCCGGCATTACGGTCGGACCCCGCTCCGGACCTTCTGCCATCGTCGGTCTTGCTGGTCTCGCGGCCCTTCATTAGGTTCCGGTACAACCCAACAACCCCCTTTGGTAAGGCGTTGTGACAATATAGGCAGTCGGGCACATACTGAGCTCTCCGGCTACTATACCGGTCAGCAGAGTTCCAAGCACCAGTCTCATGTCAAACTATCACTTCCGGTCGACAGGTCCTAGTAGAAGATGTATCCCTCCAGCAGAAAGCTCGACACGGAGTGCCACGGCCAACTGCCTTTTGGATCCCCCATCCGTGCAATCGTCCCGGTCCATTTTAAGCTGCCACGTACACCACGCGGGCCCGGTATCGCACGGGGGAGCCCATAATGTACGGCTCATGTATCAACTCAAAACCTAAGAAGGACCAATCCCTATAAATACCCCTTGTGGGTACTGTTCAAGGGATCTTCTCCCCGACAACTTAGAGTCCGGCCTCGCTTTATTTTTTGTCTTCTTTTCTCAAAAGGGACTAACTTAAGCTTCAGAGGCCCCGTCGGTCACAACTGATCGGCGGGCACTAACCCTTGTTTTGCAGGAGCCCAGTAGGTGGACCCCCTCTTTTGTCCTTGGAGGAACTCGCACAGCCCGCCGGCCCCATCAATGGTTGCCGCAATCCGGATAACTTGCTTGCTCGAAACCCGGAGGTCAGGTCTCCAGGAAGGCAGAGCACGAAGTATTGGCTACCACAGGCATCAAATGAAGACTTCAAGTAGCAAAAGGAAGATGGGCCGAAGAGCTTCCTAGCATCCTGTGGGCCTACCGATCCACTCCTCGGCGCTACACAGGGCAGACCCCATTCTCACTGGCCTTCGACATGGAAGCTGTCATTCTATTGGAAGTCGGGCTGCCAACAATCCGAACTGAAACATTTGACGAAGCTACCAACAGTGCAGCGATCGAGAAAGACCTAGACCCGATCGAAGAAAGACGAGATTCGGCCAGGATCAGACTAGCGTCTTACCAGCAAGGAGTGGCTAGGAGCTTTGCACGGACGGTCCAGCCAAGGGCCTTCAAGATTGATGACCTTGTCTTAAAGAAGGTCGTAGGAAACAAGAAAAAGAGTTCTGACAGAAAGCTCGGACCCAACTGGGAAGGGCCGTATAAAGTGGTCAGCTAGGCAGGGACCAGGGCTTATTGACTCGAGGAACTAGACGGCACGCCAATACCAAGGTCGTGAAACGCTACAAACTTGAGGTTGTATTATTATTAGCCGACATGTAATCTGGCCTAGGGCCCCCATGAACCAAAGAATTGGCTCTTCTTAAAAATTCATCTCAGATCTTGCCTATCTTTCCCTTCGGTGGCATTGCCGAAGCAGCTTATAGTTGTCGTTCATCTATAAAATGTGCATGTAGCTCTTCGGTGGCATTGCTGAAGAAGCTTACAGTTGTCGTTCATCTAAAAAACGTGCACGCAGCTCTTCGGTGGCATTGTCGATGCAGCCTACAATTGCCGTTCATTTATAAAACATACATGCAACTCTCCGGTGGCATTGTCAAAGCAGCTTACAGTTGTCATTCATCTATAAAATGTGTACGCAGTTCTTCGGTGGCATTGCCGAAGAAGCCTACAGTTGCCGTTCATCTACAAAACGCGCATGCAGCTCTTCGGCAATATTGCCGGAGCAGCCTACAATTGCCGTTCATCTACAAAATGCGCATGCAACTCTTCGGTGGCATTGCCGAAGCAGCTTATAGTTGTCGTTCATCTACAAAATACGCATGCAGCTCTTCGGCGGTATTTCTGAAGCAGCTTACAGTTGGTGTGTATTTGTAAAATGTGTCTGCAGCTTTTCGGTGGCATAGCCAAAGCAATCACCAAAGTTATCGTTTACCTACAAAACGTACATGTGTTGCCTCGGCAATGTAGCCGAAGCAACCACCAAGTTCTTATTTATCTAAAAATTGTACAAAGTGTCACCTCGGCGTGGAGTCGGAGCAACCAATAAGCATAAGCAGTTATAATGTGCTATCGAGCCGAGATCAAAGCTTTGACACAACAAAACTTTTTCCTCGGCTGGAGGAAGAAGGGAACATACCAAGCATGAAAGAGGCAATCGTGCAAACAAAAGACCTAGCAAAAGTTGCAGAAAGTTCTTCATTATAAGACAGATGGACCGGCCACAGATCGGCTCGGCCCAAAAACAGCAAAAAGCAAAAGCAAAAAAGAAAATAAATTCAAAAAACCGCATCAGGAAGCCGGATTAGCAGGGTCGGCCACAACAGAACCGGTCTTGGTAGCCTCGGCCCCAACAACAGGAGGCACCGGCGGAGCAGATCTCAGCCAATCTCCACCCTAGGCCGACGACATAAAGGGGATTTCCCCCATTGCCGAAGCATGATCTTCAACTCCCATTGAGACCGTGACACAGACCCAACCCTTCTTGAAGAACTTCTCTTTCAACTGGGCCACCTGATCACGGTATCCTGTTCGATCTCATCGAACCCACTGTTGTAGTCCGATTCAGCCTCGGCAGCCATTTTATTCTTCTGCTCCTCCAGCTCGGCCTTCAGCCAAAGATTCTCAGCATCCACAGCAGCGATGTGAGCATTCTTCACATTCAGCTCGGCAATGTTTATTTCAACAACTGCTTCGAGAGTCTTGGCCTTATTTCTCAGCTCAACCGAGGAGCTATTCACCTCTTCAAGCTTCTTACGGCCTACCTCGGCCTCCTTCTCTGCCAGACGGCGAGCAGTCTGGACATCCCCAATGCGTCGGTCCACACCAGCGCCGACAGCCATCATCTGCAAAGAAAGTCAAGGATTAGGATTGGCCGTCTTCTTTGTGGTGGATGCAGAGTGTTCGACAGAGGGCGCATTAGCAGACTGCCTGGCCCTCTTTTGCGCCCGAGCATCCCTCAGCTTGGCCTCTATAGGGGCAACTCTGGTCCGGCCCGCCGACACCTCCTTAGTGATAGCCACTAAGGGATCGACATCCATGGAAATAGGTTCGTCATCGACAACCTCTTCCTCCAAATCAATGACTTTTTAGGGCCTTGTCTCTTCTTCAACTGGATGAGGTGAAGACGACTCGGCTGGTTGTGAACCGGAAGCTTCGGTGGGGGATGTCCGAGTCCTAAGAGTATGGGTATACGATGGCGTATACTCTAGCAGAGTCGGAGTCGAGCGTCTCTCAGTCGGTAGCTCGGAGATCTTCTTAACTTTGTCCGCGTCAGCCTGAAACTTGTAGCTAGAAAGGTGGCCGAGGTCTGTAAAAACAGAAATGAATCAGCAAATGTGTCATATAGCCGACGATGCCTACGGCAAAAGAAAAATTTAACTTGGGGCTCCGGTCGCGAAAGGAACCCGGTACTGCACCCCTGGATTGTCGAAAGCACCCGAGACGATTATAGCATCGTCGGAGTACTTGTCGGAGTTTGGCAGGTCAGTGATCAGGCCGTTCTGTCCAGGCCTCCTACCGAGGTAGTACTTTTTCGACTTCTTGTTGAAGCCAACAAAGTAGCAGCCGGAGATGTCATCGAAGGAAAGTCAGTCCTCTCGGCTAAGGGTCTTGTTCAACCAGGCCACTCCCATCAGGATCCTAACAACATTCACCATCACCTGGAACGGCGTAAGGGTCAGCTTGTGGAAGAACTCGCAGAGGAAGATGTGGAAAAGGAACCGAACGCCGCCTTTCAGAATGACAAGGATGGGGACATAGATATGTGTCGGCCCCGACTCCATGACACCGAGCGGGTCCAGGGAGATGTGGACATTGTTTGGTATGTCATGCTCCTCACTGAAATCCCAAATGTTAGACTCCGTATCTAGCAGCCGTCGAAACTTGTCGGACCTCTTCTTCGGCGCCATTGATTGGATCTGAAAAGAACACAAACAATAAGGCACTGTTAGTCGGTCCGGCATCAACCAACGCGATTAAGCATAGAGAGACCATTCGCTTGGCCTTCAACCAATAGCCATGGCTAGCTCGGCTCGGCCAAGAATAGTTTGAAGATGTTCATCTTCACCCGTGAAGCCCAGAAAAGTTCAGAGAGTTTTAAGGCCCCACAGATGGCGGGGGAGGTGAATCCCAATGAAAAACGTCGCAAAATCGACGGAAAAATAGAAAAAGAACTGAATGCTTAAAGAGAGGAAGGAAGAGTGGTCACCTGGAGCGCAGTAGGTGCCTGAAAAAGCTCGAAGAAACTCG